>JARHVA010007053.1:637500-650000 GCA_037957365.1 Torreya grandis
ATAGAGAAGATAATGCATCTCTATGGGAATCCCTTATATCTACTCAAGTTCATGTTTTAGATCTAGCACAATATTTGACTATTTTACCTTAAGGAAAATAGTTTATCCTTGAAGATATCAAACCTTTAACTAATATCCTAACTACTTTTCACTAAATTTATTATCTACAATCATGTTATCAGTGATTTTGAAAGCCATAATTTGGTCAAACATATAGCTGACTACCTTAGTCCCTTGTCACTTTTGTTGTGACACACATACAACTTTCTAAAACAAATAAAAAGTTTAATCTAGGGCCCCATGCTCGTAATAACATGCAATCATATCATAATTAGATATTGTAATTCATTCTAGCATTTGGTCAAACACTTGGTTTGTAGCTTCCATGCACAAAAAAAGTTATATACTTTCTCATCTTGCATAAGACATTGGAATTCCCCTGACACTTTTTATTAGCACACTTGTGAGTATCCATATTCCTCTTTGATAACTTTCATCCCTCTTGTTTTTCCCCACCTTCAACAAATCCAACTTTCTCCTGTCGTATGGGGAAAATCTAGCCACTACCATGATCAAATTTCCCACAAAAAATGTCATCTTGCTTCTATTCCTTTTAATAGTGGAGGGATGAGGGACCAAATCCTACTTGATAACAATGTGGTCTCGGTTTATTCCCATGAACAATCCACTCTTTTCTTGTGGAGGCACCCTTTTTATAGATTCAGGGTTTATCACCTAAATCTCTTCAAAATGACTTCCTCATGCCACTCAAAATTGATATCTCTCACTAATCTTTAAATAAATATATTTAAGATAAGTGCACTATTAATTTTATCAAAATATCCTTTAAAACTTAGGGTGAAATTGAAATTAAAATGCAACCCATTCTTAATCATGTTTGGGAAAGAACTATGGAAATTATAACCCAATCTTTAAAATGGTATAGACCTCATGTTTTTATACTTTTTGGTCAATCAATAAACTTGTATAAGATATATATTCATCTGTTATGGTTTAAGGTTAGTAAATAAACATGATGAATGAGATAGGAGAATACTCAATGAATAATATCAACAACCATCATACTTGAAGAACTACAAGCATATTAGTTAATGCTCAGTCAACAAATGTGATGAATTTGTATCCACCATATATACATATATATATGTATGGGGTATATTATTATTAATTTTTAATAAATATATATATGTATGGGGTATATTATTATTAAGTTTATATTTATTATATCATAAGTTCATATGTAACAACTTATTCAAAACATACATACTACCGAGATTATATATTTTTATGTTATATCCCATAAATTTCTTATTTTATCTTATAAATAGTTTGTTTAAATCCTTTCTTTAGAGATTTGATCTTCACAAAGTCAACCAATATATAAAAAAGGATAATATATAAGCTACACTATATACATCTATTATAAAAACCCCTTAGGTGTATCAATATTGAAGCACTTTTTTTTTCCCCACATACCTTATCTCTATTACATTATCTACGAATAACTTCAATTTAGCTCTACCACTATATTTCTCATCCCTTGATGAATATTCATTTATTAAAAATGTCGATTTTAATAATGTAGGATGAAAATAAATGTATTAGAACTAGTTAGAATATAAAATAACACATAAAATGTAGGTATTTAAAATTCACACACACGAGAGAGAGAGAGAGAGAGAGAGAGAGAGAGAGAGAGAGAGAGAGAGAGAGGAGAGAGAGAGAGAGAGAGAGAGAGAGAGAGAGAGAGAGAGAGAGAGAGAGAGAGCCAATAAAATAATTTGTTATGTAATCAAATTAAATACTTAATTAATTATGTACTACATTTCTTTTCCTCAACAACACCCATTTAGAGGCAAGATTAAAATTTGATAGTTAAAATGCAATTCATTCCCCATTTTAATCCATTTATTATGACTAACAAACTGATTCAAATTCTAATATGCTCTTGTTTAAACTATATAGACCCATTATAAAGTAAATGATTCTTTTACCATTTTGTTAATCTATTTTTAGTATCATATTAAAACTAGTTATAAAAATATAGAAGGCATCCTTGAGATTTGTTTGTCGACTTGTCATTTCCATCTTCACTTGAGTCCCCTTGTTTTACCATTAGAGAATTTGTCCCTAATGATTTTGGTGGAAAAATATTGTTCTTTGAAGCAATAACTTAAGTGGAGGCATGTTCTCAAGCACTGCAAGGGAAGAAAGATAAGTACTAAACCTCACATTATTTTGATGAAGTTGAGCTGAATATTTTAATCTTTTGCCCAATAAACTTATGAGATTAAAATAAATTGTTCTAAAAAATTCTGCAAATATAATCTCACATTATGAAAAAAAGTTATATTTTATTAATATTCTTATATCTCAAAAAAACCCACATTAAAAAGAGAAAATAAATAAATATACTATAAATACTAAATCAAATACATTAAATGCAACAACATAAGTTTTTTTTTTTTTTTTTTTTTAAATTTATATTTTTAAATTTAAATTTGGATTTGACATCCATTAAAATGGTATGTTATTTGTCAAAGGCTCCCACAAAATAATTTCAAAACTATTTGCATCTACCTTGCGGTTGTAATGTTTTCTTTCTCCATGCCTTAATGTTAAAAGAATTTAAAATCACGTAATTTCAATAAACTAAATACTTCTTACTTTCGGGTTATCATATCAACCAATAGAAAGTTTAGAAATAAATAAGAGCAAGTAATTTGGACTTTAGGAGCTTTTCATTGGTAAATGTCAAAATTTATTATTATTATTATTATTATTATTATTATTATTATTATTATTATTATTATTATTAAAGTTTTTCTAGATTAAAATTATAAAAATATTAATTTATAACATTTCAAATTTCACTATTAAATTTATTTTTAAGAAAGAGAAAAATAAAATAAATAATTATATTTGTTATTAAAATATATAATTATATATGATAATAGTTATATTTAATATTTTTAATATCTCATTATTTAGAGATAATATATATTTTGTAAGTTATTTGTTTTATAATTTTACTTATGTTGTGTATATGGTCCAAAGTTTTTTAGTTTACTTTTTTAGATTAATTACATTTTTTGTTATTTGGGTTAGTTGAAACCCATAAGATAGTTATAATTCCTTGTGAAAGATTTATATACTTTTATTGTCATTGTAAAAAAATATCGAATGAATACAATAAAATATTTTTGTTAGATATTTTACTCATGATGTAATTTTTTCAAGTTTGCACCATTCCCTCTTGGGCCATCAGTGTAATCAGATCTTGGAAAGAGGATTGAAGAGGATAGAGATTGGTAGGGGAAGCAAACAATTTGATATTTTTTGAGAAATAATGAAACAAAAATTTTTGAAGATCATTCTGAGCAAATTTGAGGTGTTTAGAGCAGATTGGAAGGCTTGGCATTGTTGTACAGGTGGAATTTCATGATCTCTTAGACAATACTACTGAGGTAATATATACCACATGCTAGTTATTTACAAACTTGGTTATTTTGATTACATTTCCCCAGTATGATGATTTGATGAGAAAATAAAAACTTTTCAAGAAAAATAAATTATTTTTTATTTGTGTATTATCTTTTACTACACAATATGGTTCAATTAATGTATCTAAGTAGCTTGAGAGATAATTTAAAAGCCTCTGCTTGAGATGTGTAAGAGCCTCAAAGCATAAGTTAATTTGAGAAAGGGAAAGATCCATGCAGAGGTCATAAAAAACTGAAACCATCCAACGCTTCTATGGGTTTGAATCAGTGTCAAAATTGCATTGGAAGTTAGAAGTCAAAACCAACATTTTTAAATCTCTAAAGATACAGAAACTTTAGATTTGTCTAGTGCCTCCATGTAGGATCATATGAGATTTCACACAACACAATAGGTTTAATTAATGATTTAATTGTTTTATTTTTTCATATTTTGTGGGCTCCACCAAATAAATTCAGAAGTCAAGGGAAAATAACATTGAAGTGATTTTGTTTCATGTTAGTGAAAATAAAATTCGCATACATATATTTTTAATTATTTTCACAAACTACAAATTAAGGATATATTAAATGTCTTCCTAAAAATTCCATGGAAGTTTGAAAGCAAGGTGGATAGGGTATTTTTGATAGCCACTTGAAAATAAGGGAGGTCAAGGGTTCAACCCTCAAAAGTGCCAAAAAATATGTTTTTTTGCAAATAAGTTATTTGAATTAACTGTGAAAACCCATAAAATATGCACCTATCATGGCCATTTTTACCATATCTTGAACACACTATCATATTATTTTGTCAAAATTACCTTTTTGAAAACTATAATTGGATATATTTTCAAAGAGTATAAATAAGAAGGGGTCCATCATGTCTTTCTATGATATTTTAATCCCCGTAAACTAGATTTTTTTTGAATTAGCATTTGAGGGGGCGGGTGGTTCTGCCTACCTTGATAGAGGAACAACATTTCAAACTATCATATTTTCTACATACGATGGCCAAATTCTTCATATAACCACTCATTTATCATGGAAATAGATTTATAAGAGCATAATTGTGAGTAAGTTTTTGAGTTTAGCATGTGTAAATATGTTTTTTTACATATTTTGAATAAATTATGCATTGTAATGAAATAAGGGGCAATTTCAGTGAAATCTGATACCCCAAGTTTTTCTCAAATGTTACAAATCTATTATATACATCAAAAAAAGATTGTAACAATGTATCCCACCACTTGTGTTGTTAGTGATGATGGTGTTACATTTCAACATTTATAGGCCCCTGAGGATTTGACCAGTTAAATAGAGCTAACTTGAGGTTGGAAGATCCATGAAGGTTGGAGGATAATTTCTCTTCTCCAGTTCACTATTCACTTAGAGTATGGGTTCACCATTGGGATAGCAATTTTTGGTTTATGTACTTTGATTTTAGTTTTGATTTCATTTCAATATGTTGATATGATTACAGAGGAGTAGACAAAGCGGTTTGAATTTATTTATTTATTTATGCTGTATTATTCTAGAGTGACTGTTTAAAAATATTATGTCAGCTATGGTTTCAAAATATATTGAAATAAATAAAATATTTCAGAGTAAAGGTATAAAAATCTATAAAATTTACTTTAAAAATTAAAATTTATGTACATGCCCAAAAAATATAAATAAAAACTATAATTAAATAATGTAAATCTTAATCATATATATTGTATATCCATATATATATTTACAACGACTTCAAATAAGACTATACAGTGTAAGATGTATATGATTAAGAGTTAAATTCATCATTAACACTTAAAAATATTGTACAACATATACTTTGTTGTACCCAAAATTTGACCTTATATTTGATATAGTAAATGAGAAAAAGTGATTATATTTTAAATAATAAAAACATAAAAACCCATGTATTGTGACTATTAAGTAGTGTTGAATCTATTTTGAAAAATACAAAAATGTAACATCCATGGTCCTGTGGGTATCATTACCATATGAGACATCATGGTGCTCTAAATGGGAATTATAATAACTTAACAAATAGTGATGGACCCTCCATCCAACAAGGTGAGGACTTCTACTTGACTATTCTTATCATTTTATAGTCTCTTAAATTTTTATAAGAGAGCCAAAGGTACCATGAGAATATAAATAATCATACCATAACTCAAACTAAAGAGAAAAGACCCATAGTCATAATTTGTGACACGTTACACAAATCACATTTAAAATGTGTATACGACATAGGTATATGTAGTTATTTGTTGTTCATGACAGAGAATATAGAAAATACTAGATCTAACCTTGTATGTGATTAAACATAGTGTGTTTCCCCAGCAACAAATGACTTGAGAACGCTAATGGTAATTAGTAGGTGCACTAAAAAAACACTTATAACATGGAAACATGTAGAACATGAGTAGAAGTGACACAAAGGGATAAAAATTAGAAACACATATATAGAACAACAAAGGGTTCCCTACCACCCACGATACAATGTCAATGTTTTTTCCTAGGTCAGTTGTAGTGAGTGTTCTATTCTAGCTAAGCATTCTTGTTAGTTTTTTTGAAATTTTTGTTGTAATGGGATTTTTTAGATAATTCATTTCCATTCTATTTCATATTATAAAAAATACAAGTTATAGTGTCATGGTAGGGTTAGTTCCATAGATAGTTGACATCCCAAAAAGAAGGCTTGAATAAATTGAGATTGTAAAAAGAAATCAAAATGTATTCATTTACATTGAATTATCTATAATGAAAAATCCTAAAATCCATGATGGGTTCAAGAGCACATGATTTAGTCCTTGAACCCTTTGGATTTTAGATGGATTTGGCCTCCCCCCAATTTGTTACACCTACCTTACTATGAGAGAAAGCTATTGTTAGGTGTGATAGTTTCTCATTGCATAGTTATGTTTATGCTTGTGTCTCAAACCATCTATCTAATTTTATGGATCTTATGAGTAGCCATTAGATTTTTAGGCAATGATTTTTTACATTTGGATGCCATATCTCTATTGAAATTTTTAGTCTTTCTTATCCCCCATAAAATGCATTTAAGAGATTTGGAGTGGGTAATAAGATTATCCAATGGTAGAGTAAGTTCAATGTATTTGTGCATTGCATTTGGAGAAGATGAGACCCACTAGGAAGAAACTTATGCATACAAAATTTTTAAGTCAACTGTACGTTGGATTCTAAAGATACAAAGGTTTTAAGATCTTTTGAAAAGATTAAATTAGGGAGATTGAATTTCAAAAAACCCTTAGATGGGAGAACTATATGAAGGTTTGATCCCTCTTTGGAGTATTGGTATATAAGCACCACTCAACACAATTGGGTGTTTCGGTCTTGCCAAAATATAAATATGAACCCCTTTTTACTCCTTCACATCTGTTTATCTCTTTGTGTCATAAATCTAGGTTTTTTATTTTTCAGAAGGCATATATAGGTCTTCACACACTTTGGGAAGACAAAATTAGCAGAAGAAGACCTAATTTTCAATATCACCCTTGACTTTTCTAGAAGTTCTAGTTGTCTATGAAAAGACAAGATTGATAAAGAGGGAAAATAATAGTAGTTACTTTTGTCCTCTACTAGGTGTTGTTGTCCTTGATAGCACTCAAGCTTAGCTTCTAGAATATTTTTGGGTTTTTTGCATTTTGTTTATTCCTACATTTTATTTTCTAGATCAATCACTTGGAAACTTAAAAATCCAAGTTCAACTCTCTTTTCATTGTTTAAATTTATTCATTTCTATTTTGTTTATCTATTTTGGTCATTTATCTTCAGTTTGTTGTTAAAAACTATGTTTACAATACCCTACATTAATCTATTCCATTTATCTAAATTAAAAATTAATCACCATATTAATTTAATTTTAGATAAAATAATCAACAATATTTTTTTGGCTCCCATGATCTAACTTAGCTTGTGTATCCACTTGAAGTCTTTTATTTTTATTTTAAATTTCTTTCACAAGTGTTTAGAGGCCTAGTTGAAGGTTGTAATTTTTTAGCCATGAAACTAAGCAAGCTTTGGGAGTGCTTGTAAAGGCATCATAAATTATTCATCATTAGAGAATTTTGCACATGAGCCTAGTTCACTACTTTTGGCATCTTGGAATTCGATATCACTCATATCTTAGAGGGAGTCCTCTTCTCTAACTGTATCCAAATTTATTTTGTGCACCAAGTTTTTCATGTGCTTATCCCCAAGTTGAATAGATGATACTTGGTAATTTTCTTTGTTTTTTAAGAAAACCACCTTTTATTTAAGAGTTGATTCCTTCTCATTGTTGGGTTTATCTATCATAATGCAAAGGGGGCCAAAGGATAGATCTTATTTACAGCTTAGTCTATAAATTGGGACTCTAAAAATAACCAATAGCCCAAATTTTCTCAAGGTCGACAATAGATATGTAATTGCAATCCTTGATTCCTTGGGGCTTAGATTAGAGTATGAATTCTCCATGGAGGAACTAAGAGTTATTTCTCCACATGAACCATTCATTTTTGTCTTTGAAAGTTTTGTTTTTTTCCCACTACATTGACCCCTTCCTCTTTCCACTTGATAATAATTGGGTGAGCTCTTTTTAATTTTGTGTACTTCAAATTATTTACCAAGTGTTTATGTATGGGTTTTTATTCATCAAGAGATGAAAAAAATTATTAGTATTTTCATTATTACAACACTAAAAATATTCTAAAGGCAAACATTCATAATCTAGATCTGATCACTAGAATCTAATAAAAAATAAGACTAAATATAAATGTATGATCCTGCATTTCAAACTAACCATGGTGCTCCTTTAAAATCCTGATCCTTATCTCTCGGGCTTGAATTCATAAAGTGACCTATATTTAGGGGTTAAATTTGATGACCACCCTTACCTATCAAGACATTTTTATGTGGTGGGTTTTAAGTAAATGTAACCTAGTACATGAAATTCATTTCTCATTTTTTACTTTCATATTTTTCATATAAATATTAAAATATAGTTCTTATATAATAATATAATATAAAAATAAAGATATTATTGATATAAATGAAATCATATTCTATTTTATTTTAAGAAAATTTAAATTATATAATATATGTACACAAATGAAATAATAAAAAATTATTAGATATAAAAAAATTAGATGTTATTATATAAATTTAATTCTTATTTCTCATTTTGGAGCTCCTCTTAATTTTTACTTTATTCTGCAATGACCATGTTAGGTTGAAAGAAACTAATAATTGCTATTTTTTTTGATAAATTAAAGATTGTCCAAGAAACCACCCTTATCCCTTGGTCACACTTACCACTTGAATCGGTGCCCACCCATAAAATCTATGATGTGATCAATGTTAAATTCAAATATTTATTTAGATCAGAGGTTTCTTAATTGATAGACCACTGTCACTTTTTTATTTAAACACCAACTGCCACTTTATCTTGTTTAATAATGTGAACATGCCTCATTTTTATTTGACATTAATATTTTGATATTTATTATGATTTCCTTGGCATACCCCTTAAATATCTATGTATCTCTGATGCAAAAGTGGCACAATATGATGTATTAGTTTACATATTTAATATGATTAGATAAAATAGAGGCAAACCACTATGAATGAAGATGCATTTAGTGTAAAATACATTATTAATATGAAATAGTAACCATAATAGGTTAATAGTTAAAGTACATTTCAAATAATCACATACAAGAAAGAAAGGCGATAAAACATAAAACACATGTAAGTTGTTAGAAAATTTTCACTGTCAACATCTGATTATCATTTGGAATAAGGGATTTATTTGCCTCTCTAAAATTGAGGATGAAGAAGTAAATGATGGAACAAAGGAAGTGGAATTACTATTAAAAAAATGGTAGATTGGTACCACCATAAAATGAAAAAAATCAAACAAGGAGGATGTTGTCCCTTTAGTTTAACTCTTGGACATAATTTTTTGTCAAAAGAATTTATATTGTTCACTAATCACATTGTATGATTGGAAATGACAATTTAAAAATTTAATCTTTTGTTTTGGTTTCTAATGTCATAGAAGAAGATTTTATATCTATAAGATGAATTAGCTTATAATGGAATTATATCAAATCATGGGGTATAAAACTTAAATAGAAATTAATCTTCATTATATTCTACAGACATAAATAATTATCAACTCCTCTTGAAACCATTATGTATAATTGTTTAAGAATGTATGTAACACTGTAATTTGACAGGTACATTTCAAGAAAGAGTAAAAATTTATTTGTAAAAATTATTAGCTTTAACAATAAGATGTAAGTAAATTTATTAAAATTATTTATTCCCATATGAAAGAGACAAAAAATCATTATTAATGTGTTCTATCATATATAAATAATATTTTAATAAAATATGATAAGTTAAAAAATAAATTTGTAAGATTATGTGAATTTCATAAATTGTTCTTTTAAAAAAAAATTATAAAATTGCATAACTTTATTATTAAATATTTAAAAAAAATAAAAAAATGTAATTTTAATAAAAAAATTGTAACCAAAGACTTTGAATTAAAAACTATATTTTATAATTTAAAAGTAATAGTCACATAGAATATTTTCCCATCATTAAATTTTCTATTGACAAAGGGGTTAGGATGTCAAATTTCATCCTTGTCTCATGTATTCAATAATAAAAATGGCATAAATTAAATTTTTCATAATATTTTATCTTATTGTATAATTTTTTTCTTTAAATAATTTTAAATTAATTTTTGTATACACATTAATTTTTTTTTTAATTAATTCAAATATTTTAATATACTTTCATATTTATTAATTATGAGTTCAAATTACATGTAATTGGTGTGTTTGTTAATTTTCAATATTTTTACTCTTTATCACTCTCTAAATTTTTTTGTTTCATCTTATATTCTTCTTTAACTTTATGAAATAATAATTTTTATGACATAAACACCTCAATGCTCCAAACCCCTGTCAGAGGTGCCACTTAGAATTTTGGTCCCACTTGAATGTTCTCATCTCCATAATCTCATATTTTTCTTTTCTAATTATTTAATGTCAGTTCAAGAATCAACAATGGTCATTTTGTAATTCAATTTATATAAACACATAAATATTATAATTCATTTGATATAACATGCTATGAAAATATGTTCCTTGTTATATAGTGAAAAATATTATACAACAAAACCACATTAATTTAGGATAAAGTGAGCGAAAATTGTCGTCTTCAACTTGAAAAATAATAAAAAGTGATAAAAATATAATAAAATACAACGTCAATTATATAATTTGAAATTCATTTCAATAAAAAAGTAATAATATTCACATATATCATTAGTTAAACATTGATAAGAGAGTATAAATTATATAATATTAAAAAAATTGTTAATTTACAATGAAAAGATAATAATTTTTATTAGAGTATAAGTACCTAATAAATAATATCACAATGTTGCTTATATAGTATCAAATCATAAAAGAGAGAGAACATCAAATATTCTAGGCTCTCCAATCTCATCCAATCTAGACAGAGTCCTTTAGATTTTTAGCATTTCTAGCTAGTTTACCACTCTATCTATGGACATGAAAAACACAAACATTTAATACAATATATTTATCATCCTCAATGTTAGGAATCATATCCCCACACATTTATCTCACACCAAGATCCTTGAAAACATTTACAAACTCTTTCTCCTTTGGGTCTTTTTGAATTAGATTTAACTCTAGTTTTTGTTGAGCCAATTTTCCTATGGCCATGGTGTTCAAGTTTTATGTGGGAATGTTATCATTAGGTGCATTATTCAACATATGAATAGTGTTGATTTCAATTATGTGGTTTGGATTATTGATGGGTTTTAGTATTTTGTGGTCATCACTAGTTATGTTATCAACATCACTTTGGTCATCATCATAACTTTTAAATAATAATATTTATTTCCTTCTCAAATTAGGACCTAGTGCATCACTATTTTGACTTGCTCCGTTAGGTGTCCCTTTATAGAGTCTGTTGGACTTGTTTTTTCATTTTCTAAAATATAAATCAAATAAGCATTCATTTTTAAGTTACGTTGACTCACTCTACACATTGAGGGTGTATCATTCATCACCAATTCAAATCTAAGTAGTAAAAATTCAATAAGAAGAATGATATACTATCAATATTTATAGAGGTTTTCTACACTATCTCAATTTCTTTCGTAGTTCTAAGATACATAAAGAAAGTTTAATTATAAAATTTTACATGCATAATACCATTTACATACACAACTACCCACAATGATAATTTGTAACTTCTTTCTAAACAAACTAGCCTACAAAGCACAAAATTAACACCTACCTTAAAATCCTCATGTTTCATGGAAGAAGTAAGGACAAAGTTTTTATAAAAATTAATCTTAGCATAACCCATACACATGGTTGATATAAAATCATCCTTTTATATCTTTACTATAAGTCTTCTCCCTTGTATTTGGTAAATAGAAGACTTTATTCAATAAATTAGTATAAAGGTTCATATATTTACCTTATTTATTGATGTTACATTGAATTGTTATATAATTTCCATTTTCCTATGATAAATGAAATGGAAATATATATAATAAAAATAAATTTATACAATTAAATTGTTGTACACTCAATTAAGTATCACAATAAATAAATAAATGCAATATTTATACAAAAATACATAATTAGTATTTCCAAGGCAATCAGATGGGAAAACACATAGAGATTTGGTACTTATCTTGAACAAAACCTAATATAAAGACAATCATATGAATGTATATCTTGAAACATGTTGTTAATCACATTGCAAACCTCACCAAAAAATTTGAAATTGATAACGAACAAACATTAAGAGATATACCATTGTTGGTTACAATAAATCCAACTCTTATAATTCAAGGAGAACTTCCACTTATGGTTCCTAGATTGCCTCCAAATATAGTTATAGGTGCACCAACACTCTAGGTCAAGTTACAAA
>JARHVA010007053.1:657500-757500 GCA_037957365.1 Torreya grandis
CTAACACTTACAAGAGTTTCTCAACCATTGGAGTAATAATCCTCATACTATGAGTTGCATTCCCATAGATCATCTAATAGTTGTATATCCTCCCCTAAAACCATAATAATAGCTACTAAGGGGTGTGGATTATTTAGACACTCTAATATGGAAAATCTACTTATGACACCCCACTTTTGAAATCCATTTTACACTCTTTAGAAACTCTGATTAATCATCATCATTTCATTCACCAATCCACTATAGAATCACAAAAATTTATTCCCCCATCAATTCTTAACCCTAATATCATCATCAAAAAATTCCCAATCCAATATAACACATCACTAATTGGAAAAAATCAATGAGAGCACCATCTAAATCTATGATAAGAGAAAATATTGAGGTGATTACCTTAGATAATGTATATTGTAAATTATATTTGCCAACCAAAATGGATCCTTAAGAAAAATAAAAGTGATGGACAAGCATCTCAGATAATAATGGACTAGAATTCATTGGGAAGAGGGGGTTCCAAAAACGTACTTATTCTTAAAAGTAATTCTCTATGCCCAATAACTTTATTCACTACTCAGTCAGTGGCTTTGTTTTCATCTTGCTTAGTGTGGTAGAACTTAGTTGAGTCAGATTATAATGTCATCTAATATATTTCCTCTAGTATGATATTAATCCTACAAACAATGATGTTACCTTCCAAATGAAAATGAATATGGCCTCTTTATGCCAAAAATCAGGACAAACTATTATGCTTTGGCCCACATATAAAGTTAAAGTAAGAAGAATTTGTCCCTTATGTTCTCAAAAAATACTACCAAATATAGTAGGTCTAGGATTACCTCTAGAGGACCCATCAAAATTGAATATACTTCAACCCAATTGTGGCATTTGAAAAGATATTTTGACTAAATTTGTTAGCTATCCCATTGTTGAGCCTCTTATCAAGCAAGTAATAATTAATTCAAACTAAAAGCAATATATATTCCTCCCTTGAATTTGAAATGCCCCCATTCCTTGAGCTTTCACTCTATCTAGAATTCATTTATCTATAGTCAAACATAGCCAATCCCTAAAATGTTCTGAATTGGTATATTCTCCTTATTTGAGAATATTATACATGGCAATTTAGATGTAATTTATAATGCAAGTACTTTGTTCATCCTAGTAAGTTACCCGAGTCCAAGTCCTATCCATATTTTGGTGTACATTCTATTTCCTATGAAACCAAGCTTATTTTCCTTTTCTCTTCAACACCACACCATTTTTTTGTTATAGCCTCATATTCCATTAAAAAAAATTATGTGTCTAGAAGACTAACACTAAATATGTAGTCATATCTAGGAGAGTGGCTTGACTTAATTGACCTCATCTTGACAAGGATAACCACATACCTTTCCATATGACAAGTTTATTTCTAATACTATTAATCATTGGCTACCATGACCCCATAATACATTTCTTTACACAAATAGGCATCCCTATATAATTTATTGGGAGAGACCCTCAAATTTAAAAATGTTTTTAATTAAGTCCATCATTGATTCACATTTGGAAATAAAATTTGGGATTTAGTTGGGCTAAAATTTTGATTAGTAGGTAAATCATATCTATTTAAGATTCCTTAAGCACTTTGAAATCTTACTCACATGGTTCTCCTAACAACACCATATCATTAACAAATTGTGAAAGTGTGATGAATCCAAAATTAACACTAATGGCCAATCCTTTTAGTTTTCCTTTTGAAACAAACCCTTTCATGGCTTTTATGAGGGTCTCTACTATGCCCTTATTTTATGGCATGTCTAGGGATATGTGTGGCTAACTTGTGGCATATATACCTCTTTTATATTTTTGTCACATTTCTTTATGTTATTATTAGGCTGGATTATGGAATAACCATGGCTAATTATAATAATTATATGAGGTAGTAGTTAGTTTTATAGGATCATATTAAAAATTAGGTTTTTATTGCATTGTTATGGACATTGGCCCCTAGAAGTGGCTCAGTCATAATATTCAAGTATTTTGCTCTTCTGCCAAGTGTTATCATGGTTATTCTTATTCTATTATTAATTATATGATATATTATTTCTATTGTTGTGAGTCATATAATTAATTTCATTACAAGTGGTATTAAATATTATATTTGGACAAGTTGTTGTAGCACATTATTTTTTCAAATCTGGCATCCTAAGCACTAGAAGGTCGAAAAAACATAACTTGTGATATGGGAATAATTATTTTTTTCATCACCATATTTTTGTTCATGGATTATTTTACAATAAATGAAAAATTAAAATTAAAATAAAAAATAAAATAATTAAATCAATTTTTTGCATCATCATAGTATGGAAAATTTTAACCTTATCCAAAATAATAGTCATTAGATTCATCTTGGTGAGGTAATCATAGAAAAATCATTTATTGATACATTTTTTAGGCCAAAATCCTCTTTGGGTCTATGCGTGGCTAGGCTTAACACTCATAGATGCAAGAAAGGGAAAGAAATGCTTAAAATTCCTCACAAGGATGACATGGATTCTTAAACTTTGGATACAATTATCTTAATGGTGGTTCAACACTTTCAATCAGAGTTACATGTCATGGTTTGGAAAGATGATCTCCATGTGGTTCAATGGGAAGTCATGTGGATGAGAGGGGAGATGAATGGCTTGAGGGATCAATTGAAATAATTCAATGGGAAATTGGATAACCTTTCAGCTTAGCCTTTTGAAAATAAATCTACACCACTCAAGTTTGGGTCTCCCATTCCAAAAAATTCTAGTGCAATGTAGGGCTAAAGTTAATGTTGTAAAAATTTGACTTGTGTAATTTTGATGGTAAGGATACACTCACATGGATTACTCAAATTGAAAATTTATTTGTTATACATCAGACACCCTATCCACAAAAGGTTATCATTACTTCTTTATATCTATAACCTTAGTAATTCATTTGTCATTGTTGATTGTGTGCTCAAAACAAAAATAACAATTTCCCAATTTCACGGTGGGTATATTCTAAGGAGTTACAGCTCCACTATCACAAAAATGTCTCTGAAAACTACTTCAACCATCTATCCAATCTGTACCAAACTGGGCCTGTAAAGGATTACATTCATCAATTTTAGAATCTCTCCTTATATGTGGTAGACATTACTGAGGAAAATATGACTGACCTATTTTTATGTATCCACAAAGATAGCATCTAATTGGAGGTTCACATGTTTCACCCCAATAATGTATCTAAAGCCATACCAAGGGAATACATGGCTAAGTAAAAATAGTTGATCAAACAAAGACCTTTTACTAATGTCTATGAATGCATTTTACCAGCACCATCATTTCCACATCCTACCATATTGACCCCTCAACAAATTTGAGAAAAGCATGCAACAGGTTTTTGTTTTGATTATGATCACAAATAGAGAAAAGGACATCAATGTTTTGAAAATAATTTGTTTTAATTTGAATATGCCAATGAGGAAGAAAAAAATGATGAGGCTTTAAGGGTAAGTTTATAAGAACCCAAGAATGAATTTGAGCATTCTCAACCTACTATTTTCTATCATGTACTTTCAGGCATTAATACTCCTCAAAGTCTTAATATGGTGAATTTCCTAAAGAAATAGAAAGTGATTATGTTTATTGACTAACTTATTCAACAATAAGCTAGCTATTCATTTAAACTTTTTCATTTATCGAACTCCAAAATTTTAGGTCATGATAGTAGATGGTGGTATAGTCAAATGTTATGGAAAATGCCATAGCATTAAGCCTATTATAGGAGACTACTTATAAGTGTTATTCTAAGGGGATAATCTAACATTGTTTTGGAAGTTATATGGCTTATGACTTTGGGCACTATTGAGATGAATTTCTAGAAACTATTCATGAGGTTCCATTTAGATGGACACACCTTTGAAATACATGAAATATGGGATACATATCCACAACTGGATAGTTCTCATCAAATGATGAATATTATTTGAAAAGGTGTTGAAATATTTGTTGCATGTTTATTTTCTATATAGGTTCAACCAACCAAGGAGTCTACACATACTAATTTACAAAGGATGTTGGATGACCATTATGTTTTTTTTGGTGACATGTCAAAAGGAATTCTAAGATGAACACATGGTCATGCTATCAAACTCATTTCATGAAGTATACCACCCATTATCAGACCCTACAATTATCTCTATGACCAAAAGAGTGAAATTGAAATGATGGTACATGATATGTTGGAGGTAGGAATCATCTAGTATAGTCAAAGTGAATATTCTTCCCTTGTGGTCATGGTGTAAAATAAGGATTAAATTTAGAGGATGTGCCCATACTATAAAGAATTCAACAAGTACATCATCAAAGATAGGATTCATATTCTAGTAATTGATTATTTTTCAGATGAATTGTATGGTGATATTTATTTTACCAAGTTAGAGATTTTCTCTACGTATCATCATATTCAAATCCATGATGAGGACATACCTAAAACTAATTTTAGAACACATTAAATACATTATAAATTCATGGTCATGCCTTTTGGCCTCACAAATGTGCCATCTACATTTCAAAGTTTGATGAATACTATTTTTAATCTATTTAAAAATAATTATATTAGTGTTTTTTCATGATATCCTAATCTACAATAAAAATTGGGAAGACCATTTGAATCATGTGAAACATGTACTTTCAATTCTAAAACATCATTAGATTTATGTCAAACCTTCCAAATGCATTTTTGGTGCACAAGAGGTGGAGTAACTAGTTCATATTGTTTCACATGAAGGAGTGAAAGTTGATCCTAAAAAATCCAAGTGATGATTGAGTGAAAGGTTCCCAAGACCCTCAATAACCTTTGAGTATTTCTAGGGCTAATTGGTTATTATCATAAGTTTGCCAAAAATTATGGTAGCATTGTAGTCCCACTCACCTATTTGTTAAATAAAGACTCCTTCAAGTGGATTGGCTTAGCTACCAAGGAATTTGAATAGATGAAAATGGCTATGTGCACAACTCTAATTTTGGCTACTCCTTATTTTTAAAAAACTTTTGATGTGGATTGTAATGTGTTAGGATATGGCATGGGAGTTGTTCTCATGCAAAAAGGCTGACCACTAGAATTTGTAAGTCAACAACTGAAGGGAAAATATAGGATCAAACCAATCCTTGAGAAAGAGATGATAGTTATTCTACATGTAGTTAAGAAATAGAGACCTTATCTGATGGGTCATCACTTTCAGGTAAAGACTGATCATGATAGCATCAAATAGTTTTTGGAATAATGATTTTCATTTAAAGAATAACAAAAATGGGTGACTAAAATGTTAGGTTATGATTCTAAAATAATGTATAAGAAAAGAAAAGATAATGTGATGGTTAATTCCCTCTCCAAGTGTGATGAATCAATTCAAACCTTTTTATGTGCCATGACCATGTGGTAGGCATATTGGCTAGAGGAAGCAAGATCAGAATAAGAGAATGAAAGTAATACCAAATATTTGATTCACAATCCTTATCAAGGTTTTGATTAATCTAAAAAAATTGCATGGAATGGAGATAAATTATGTTATAAAGATATATTATACCTCTATAAGCATTCTCTCCTCAAATGTAATTTTTTAAAGGAAATTGATGCCTCTCCACTCGAAGGTCACTCTAGATATTTGAAAACATATAATAGAATCAAAATAGATTTATTTTGGTAAAAATGAAGGGGGATGTCCAAAAATATGTGGTATAATGCATTATATGTGAAACAAATGAAAGGTAGACCATTAATACATCAAAATGTTTGCAGCGTTTATCTATCCCCAGCTAGTGTTGGGAGGAGGCTTATATGGATTTCATTATTGGGACCATGGTTTGAGGGTAAAAACCTTATCATGGTGTTTATGGATCAAATCACCAAGGAAGCTCATTTATTTCCTATCATAACATTTGATTACCAATATATTATCTTCTATTTTTTTCAATATCATCCAAAAATTACATGGTACTCTGAAGATCATTGTAAGTGATCGAGATCACATATTTACCAGTAATTTTTGGACTGAATTATTTGCATGTTTGGGTACCCATTTGGCTCATAGTTCATTATATCATCTTCAATATGATGGACAAACATAGGTAATAAAAAATGTCTAGAAGGGAATCTCCATTGTTTTGTTTTTGATAAATAGGAAAAATGGCTTCATTGGCTTCCACTTGCCAAATGATGGTATAATACTTCTATTCACAATTCATCAAAAATGTCTCCCTTTGTGGCCTTGTATATATATCACCCTCCATACTTCAATTCAACCTTGTAAGTCCATCCCAAGGTTTTAGTTTTTTAGGAACATAATCACCATAAACAAGAGGTCCTTGCCAGTTTGTAAGTAAATTTAACCATGGCTCAGAATCACATGAAAAAAAAGTGCATCAACACCATAGTGTCTGACATTTTGACATAGGCGATTGCATATTTGTGAAATTAAAACAATATAAATAAACATATTCAAAGCAACATAAAAAGGATAACAAGTTGTCCCCTAAGTATTATGGCCCTTATTAGATCTTGTAAAAAATTGGTAGTGTGGCCTACAAGCTGGAATTAACCTAGTCCACTCGCATACATCTAGTATTCCATGTATCTTGCTTAAAGAAGGTATTTTGCCATAGTGTTTATACTTAGATTGAGTTGTGTGAATTATATAGGGAAGTTCAAGTTATTCTAAATTTTGAAGCAATCCTTCAAATGTGAACTAAGTAATTATGAACCAGAGCAATTTAGGATTATTTGATCAAATGGAAGAATATACATTACGAGGATGCAACATGGGAGGATGAAACATTCATATAAAAACATCTAGAGTTGAGTCAACATTGAGGATTTTTTTTTTAAGGGTAGGTTCACTCTACACTATTATCTTATTCCATGTCTAGGGATATGTGTGGCCAACTTGTGGCATACATACCTCTTTTATATTCTTGTCTCATTTCTCTATGTTCTTATTAGGTTGGCCTATAGAATAACCATGGCTAAGTAAAATATATATAGGATGTAGTATCTAGTATTAATGGATTATATTTTGAATTCTATTCTTATTGCATTAATTTTGAGGTTTCCCCTCAAAGTGGACCAGTCACAATATTCAACTATTCTGCTCTTCCACCAATTTTTATTATGGATCTATTTATTTGTTTTCTTAATTATGTGACATATATATATATATATATATATATATATATATATATATATATATATATATATATATATATATATATATATATATATATATATATATATATGTTGTGAATCATCTAAGTAATTTGATTATAGTCTTAGTCACGATGATAAATAGATAGGGTGAAATGAGTTTTGTATGTCTTAATCCCCTAGAGGATTTTAAAACCGTTATGGTATTTTTTAATGAGTATTAAAAATGAAGTTAATGAAATATACCTCCAAACAATCTTTCTAAAATCTTCATAGACTCTAAATGTCTAAATCAATTGATCCAAAATGTTGCAATTAATTCTATCATAGGCCCTTACCATGTCCAATTTGATAAATAAACATTATACTTTTGAATGACGTAAGGAGTGGATAGCTACATGGGCTATCAAAATCATATCCACACTATATCTACCTCATAAAAAACTCCTTGTTCTTTACAAATATTGTCATCTAAATATTTTTAAAGATGATTTACCATAAGCTTTATCACAAATTTGTAAATAGAATTTATTAAATATATATGAAAAAAGAAATAAAACTAAGGAAACTATTCTTTCTTAGGAATAATGCTTAAAAGAGAATTATTCGATTCTTGAAAGACATTCTTCCATTTCCTACATTCCTTAATTTCCTCCCACACATCTAATCCAAAAATATCCAATAATGATGAGAGAAGCTAGTTTGAAAGTCATCTAGTCTAGAAGATATTTTATCACCTTAGGAGAAGATAGACTATTTAACTTCTCTAGAATTATCGGTCATCAGTATTTGATTCATCCCCTTTGACACTTTTGAAGGAATATAATGAGTAAACCTTCTCTATTCAACTGATTTATCCCCTCCTTCATCTAGTAGTAAAGTTTTTATAAAGATACAACTTCATTTATAATGTCCCCAAGTTCTCTCAACTATACACCCTCTTGTGTAATTATTTTATCTATTTTTTTCTTGTTCCTATGAATCACTATGGATAGGTGGAGGAATTTTGTGTTTCTATCACATTAAATTTTATTTGAGTGAACCCGGATTTGTGGTTCTATAATATATACTCTTATTTCAATATTTAACTTTTCTCATTCAATAGAATTCTTTCCATATTGATAAAATTTCCATTCTACTCACCATTATTCAGATAAACCTAAAGTTCTCCTACCTAAACTTTCCCTAAACCTTTCTTATAAAAAAGGTTTCATTTTTTAATTCCAATTCTTAGTTTTAGATTTTTATCCTTAAGTTTTTGAGATAGAATGAAGCAATTTGATCTCTTTACCTTGATTTGACAACACCTCT
The DNA here is from genome assembly GCA_037957365.1 of Torreya grandis. Taxonomy (NCBI): domain Eukaryota; kingdom Viridiplantae; phylum Streptophyta; class Pinopsida; order Cupressales; family Taxaceae; genus Torreya; species Torreya grandis. The sequence goes on from JARHVA010007053.1 coordinate 666,012, forward strand.
TAGTTATTTCATCAAATAAGAGATATTGCAACCACATAATTTATAATTTAAAGGGCATGTCTCCAGGTATTTTGTTTATCTTTAGACTTAGTGAGATGTGCTAGTGATCAAAACCATAAACATGGATAACTTAGGACAAAATCTTTAGGTTCTAAGATAACATCTTCAGTTTGACCAAGAATATATCTATCTCTTCCAAAATCAGTTGATCCTCTTGTTTTTTATTATTCCAGGTCAAACTAGGGCCATAGGTGTCAAAATATGAAACCCTAAAATTTATATAAAATTAATTAAAATTATCATAGCATGTACTATCTGCACATAACCTTTCCCTTTTTTAATAAAGTCTTAGAATGGCATTGAAATATCCCCTAATAATCTATTCCATCACAATCATCAACCCATTAAAATTACATAATTTTTATCATATAATATTTTTATCTCAACATCAATTGGTCCTTACATATTGGAAAAAAGGAAATGCATTTTAATTACAAGTTATTTAAAAAAAATTAGTAATCTAATTTTTAGAAGATATAAGGCTATAATGAAATACCATAGGATTTCATTTAATAGCCATTCACATAGCTTTTGTAGAAGTGTCCTCAATGATCCATTTTGAATTTCTCAAAAATATTTTTACCAAGGTTTCCAACTAGTTTTTTCTAATTTTTGTTTCTTATAAGAGAAAAATATCAAGTTTATATTCCTCCACTAACGACCTAACTAGATGACAATTTTTATAGGCATTAAGTCCTTTGAAATTCCAACTTAAATTTTTTGTAATTCCTTGGTGGTAGGATCACCCCTAAAATGTATCTACATATTAGTGTAGAAACCCAAATCTAATCATAAAACCTTGATCATGCCTATTTTATATTTTTTTACCATTGATTAACATTTGCACTAAGTTGATATCTATTTTATTAATTTGACATATCATAAGCCGAATAGGAACCCCACTTTCACCATTGGTCCATCTATTATCACCTACATAAATGAGCTTACTAATAAAATCACCATTATTCATATGTATGGCTTGACTCAGACCCTAAACTCAACAATTTTTTTGAATGAATAGGAACACCCAATGTTCGTAGCACTATTTGTCATTTTTGTCCTTTTATCAAAATAATCATATTTTCAAAATGGAAAGTATCTTTAGGGTTAGCCTTTAAATTTCTAAACTCTCCAAAGAGATATTGATCTACTATAAATACACATTCACTTCATTCATTTTGTAGGTCTTGGAAAGCTTATCAATTCTACTACAAGAGATTATTTACACAAGTGCACATTGATCAAAAGTTTCATATTATTCCAAAATTAGTCTTCAAGCACTTGAAGTATTCATGAACAAAGTTTGAATTTAGTTTAATGCAACCCTATCCAAGCATGATCAAGTATGCAATATTAATATAGATGCATTCATATAGATAAATGAACATAAGTTCATAAATCACATAGGTGGAAAAACTACATGGAGATTTGATCCCTCTTTAGGTTATTATTATGTAGGAAATAATCAACATAGTGGGGTATTGAGGTCTAGCACAAATCCTACCACTAACCCCTTTTTACTCCTTCACAGTCATTTATCTCATTGTGGTGTAAATCCATGTTTCCCATTTTTTAAGAAGGAATATAAAGGGATCCACACACTTTTTGAAGATGAAACCAACTCAAGAAGATATAATTCTCACTTTTACACTAGATTATTGCATAAGTTCCAATTTTATGTAAAAAGACAAGATCGACCAAAATGGATAGTAGCATTAGTTGATCTTGTCAACTACTAAGTTTTCCTATCCTTGAGGGAACTCAAGCTTAGATTTTGGAAGATTTATAGGTTTTCTACATTTTGTCTTCCAATTCAATCATCTAATGAATTAAAAATCTAAGTTCATCTCTCTTGTGCATAGTTTAGGCTTATTCATTTCTATTCTATTTTTTCTTTTTCAGTTTTATATTTAATTTGTTGTTAAAAAAATATTACTAACATGATATATTATTATATAACATTTATCTAAATCTAGTAACATAAATCTAGTCACAGATATTTGATCATGCCTGTTTTATACCCTTTTACCAATAATTGATATTTACAATTAAATGACATCTATTTCATCAATTTGACCTATCCTAAGAATAAAAGGATACCCAATTTCATAACAAGGCCATCTTTTATTACCTAGAAACATGAGCTTATTCCTGAAAACACCTTTATGCATATATATGCCTTGACTCAGACCCCAAACTCAACACCTTTTCTAAAGGGATAAAAATGCCCAACACGATAGGAACACCCAACATTATTTTCCCTATTTATCATTTATTTCCTTCCATTAAAAAAATCAAATTTTTAAAATTGAAATTATCCTTAGGGTCAACCTTTACACTTATAAACTCTCCAATGGGTCTTTTTCCCTCTTGAACCACTATAAAGATACATTAAATTCATTCATTTCAGATATCTTGGTAAGCTTATAAATTCTTATATAAGAGTTTATTTACATAAGTGCACATTGAAAAAAAGTTACCTATTCTTCCCAAATCAGTCTCCAAGCACTTCAAGTAGCCATGAGCCAAATTTGATTGAATTTTATGCAGTGCTAGTAAAGAATGATCAAGTATTCATGCCCAATCTATATAAATTTATATAATCAAAGGAACATAATTGGACAAAGAACTTAAGTGGGAAAACTACATGGAGTTTTGATCCCTCTTCATAATATTGATATGTAGTTAGTACTCAACATAGTTGGATGTTGAGGTCTAACACAACTCCAATTATTAAGCTCTTTCTACTCCTTCACATTCATTTATCTCCTTGTGGCACAAAACTAGGGTTTCCATCCCTAATAAGGCATATATAGGTATCCACACACTTTTCAAAGATGAAATTATCTCAAGAAGACCTAGGAAAGCATATACAAGTCTCTAGGGATATACAAGGCTTCAAGCATAGTGAATTATTCATCATTTGAATATTTTGCATGTGAGCCAAGTTAACTACTTATAACCTCCTAGGATTTAATATTGATCATATCTTTGAGGGAACCCTCCACCCTAACTATGTCCAAATTTCTTTTATGCACCAGGGTTTTGATCTACTCCGCATCAGGTTGAATAGATGATACTTGGTCATTTTATTTGTTTTTTAAATAGCCCACCTTTTCTTTGGCTGCCACTTCTTTCTCCTTGTTAGATTTATCTATCATAGGCCAAAGGGGGCCAAGGGATAGTTTTTTTTTGTAGATTAGTCCTTAAATTGGGATTCTTAAAAGAATTAGGGACCCAAATTTCCTTAAGGTTGGAAATAGGGATGAGAATGCAATCCTTGCTTCCCTGGGGCCTAGATTGGAGTAAGAAGTCTAAATTGAAGAAGAACCAATAGTGAATTCTCCATGTAAGCCATTCATATTTGTCTTTATAAGTTTCTTTTCCACTGCATTGACCCCTTCCTCTTTCCCCATATTAGATAATAACTATTTTTACTTTTGTGCACTTCAAACTATTTTACAAGTGTTATTTATGAATCATTCTTCATCGAAAAATATAAGAAAATTTTCTTCATATTTTCATTATGACAAAACTAAAAATACTATAAGAAAAACATTCATAATCCAAATCTTATCACCAAAATATATTTGGAATAAAGCCCAGATACAAATGTATGATCTTCTAAATGTATGATCGATATATCTTTGCAGATAAGGGTGCAATTGAAATTAAATTATGGTCCAAACTTCAAAATGGTAATCATTATAGATGTTAATCATTTGATTTTAATATTTTATGTTGTAAATTTTAAATTTTTTAATAAATTTTTAAATATTTAATTTTATATTGAAAATATTATGAAATATATTGTTCTCATTTTTAAATTATTTATATTGTAAATGGTTTGCCAAATATTCTAGTTTAATGTTTTGGTGAAAAATTATATTTATAAAAATGAAATAGATTCAATTAAAACAATAAACAATTTATTCAAAACATAAGTATTACAAAAATTTTAATTTTTTATATTATATTACAAAAATTTCTTATTTTATCTTACACTTTTTATTTGAGATATGATTTTCATAGAGTCATCAATTTTGAGATTTTATCTTCACAATGTCATCATAAATATAAAAAAGGAGAATATATAATTTCAATTATATATTTATTTGAAAAGATCTTTAAATGTATCAATATCTAAGTATTTATCTTAGATTTTTCACATATTTAATTAATTAATTAATTAATTAATTATATTTTGCACAAAATTTTAAATAAAGGTAATATATGACTTCAATTTAACCTCCCCATTATATTTGTCACTTAATAAATATTTATTTGTAAAAAAAGTCAATTTTATTGACAACAAACATATTGAATTATTTATTCCAATATAAAAGAGAAGTAAATTTATTATTAATATATTATAATATATATTAATAATATTTTAGGAAAATGTGTTATGTTTTAATAATAAACATGTAAGATTATGTGACTTTCATATGTGTTTTAGGAAAATGTAATATGTTCAATTTTTTAAAATAAGGTTACACGATTTAAGAGAGGAAATGTAGTAAAAAATATTAAAGTAAAAATTACATTTTATAATTTAAAAGTAATAGTTACATAGAATATTTTCAAATTATTAAATTTTTTATTGATAAATAAGATAGGATGTTAAATTTTGTCCTTTTCTCTTATGTATTTATTAAAAAATATAGCATAGATTTTTTGTGTCACAATATTGATTTATAATTCTAATTAAAAGTATTAAACTAATTCATAACAATCAAAAATATTATATTCACACAAATAGATTATACATTACTCAATATTTATTTAATAATCTAATAAAATAACATATTCCATAAGATATTAAAGACTAAATTTTATTTTTTCTACTTTTTAATATTTTATTATTAATCCTTGTCAATACACTATTTCAATTAAAATACCCCAATTTTTTTTAAACATCAATAATTATATATATTATAATTTTTATATAAAAATTAATAATCAATTATTTTTAAAATATTTATGTTGAAAAGTTTATATATTTTAATACAAAGATACCATTATATCACCCCATTTAAATTTTTTGTTTATTAGATATTTTTAAATTGGATGATTAGTATTCTTATATAATTGTTGTATGGAGGATTCATACTCCTTTAAAATATGTTGGTCCCATTAAAAACACTTCAAATGTTAGGAGTATATTTAAATAAAGATATATAATATCTATACATAATTTTATTTATGTGGAAAAATATATATTGCATATAATTTTTAAAAAGATGAAAAAAATTGAATTTGTTAAATATCATAATTAACATAAATGATTTCTTCTTAGAAAAAATTAGTAATTCATATCAAATTAATATTGAATTAAAGGAGAAAGTTAATGATATTCGATGTCACATGATGAAACATGTTAGATAAATATGTTCCTTATCACATAGTGGTTAAGATTATATATCATCCAAAGATATATATTATAACATAAGAAAATAATTATAAAATGATATTAATTTAACATAAAGTGAAAGTAAGCATAAATCATTTTATTCAAATTAAAATAATATTAAAAATTAGTAAAAATATAATAAAATATAAAATCAATTATATACCTTAAAAAATATTCATAAGAGAATAATAATTTTACACAATTAATAAATATTCATAACAAATTATATATCATTAAAAAATCATTAATAGAAGAGTATAAATTCTATAATACTCAAAAGTGGTTAAGTTGCAATAAAAATTATATTAATTTTTAATAAAATGTTAATATTTAATAAATAATATTCCAAGTTTGATTCAAAAAGTATTTTATAGGTTGAAACCATTAGGAAACATTCCATAGATATCATTTAACCAATATTTAGTAACAAATCATAAAAAGGAGAAGGTTGAAATTTATTGGAGTCACCCTTTCATTAGTATATTACAAGTATTAATTAGAAAAGTTAAAAAATAACTATCAAATAATCAACCAATGATAACCCACAATGAACCAATGTAAACCAAAATCATCATAATTAGTGTCTCCATGAGCAACTTATAGACAAAAACCATGCCAAAAACCCTTTCATAAGAGTTAATTGAGTGTCATAAACATAGATTAAAATAATAAAAAGTACAAATTTATTTGGAAAAGGAAATTAAGAAACTCATCAAACAAGAGCAATAGTATGTTCATCATCACTGACCATCACAAGATGTTCACCATTATCAACCTTATAAGACCTAACCTCATCTAATATTTAGGTTTGATTTTCCTACTTGGATGTGTATGAAAAATTATTTATATCCATGACATACTTGATTCCACTCTCCTTACTCTATATGTCCAATAAATTATCCTCCTTCAACATAGGCAACTTCAAATTTTCATCTGACATAAAAGTTTGACCTTATTCCTCAGATAGTCATTTCCAAATCTGATCGATTAACTCACATTTGGTTCAAATTGTCACTCAGTACATAATCTATACAAATATATAGGGCTATATGTAACATGAATGAATTTTTTTTTAAGCGTATTGTTCTACACATAATTTTTAGTGGTTATATTTCACCAATTGACTATTTCTTGACAACATTTATAATTTTAAAAAGTTTTAATGAATAATTTTTAAAAAATTATTCATTTTAAATTTTATTATAAAATATCCATAGAATTATTAAAATATCATAACATACATGTATTAGTAATACATTTTATATTTTGTTTAAAAATTATCTATCATATATAGGTATCTTAATTTTTAAGTTAAAATATTTGCCTAAAATTAAACATTCCTAATAAATTTTCTTATTTCTTTAAAAAACCATGTTCTTAAATGGTAAGCAAACTGATTCATTTGATGAGTCCATGGGCATGTTCTTAATTGGTAAGCAAATTGATTTGTTTGATGAGTACATGGTGCCCATGGCAACCATAGAAGGTTTTCTAGTGGCTAGCACCAACAATTGTTGCAATTCCATACTTATGTGTGTTGGTGATACAATCATTATTTTTAGAGATGGCATGGAGAGAGCTCCTTTGGTTAGATTTCCAAGTGCCAAGAGGGCTGTGAATCTCAAGTCCTATATTGAGGATCCCAAAAACAAATATAACTTATTTTACATATTTAACATATAGGTGTTTTTTTCCAACCCCTCTTTTTCATTAGCTTTACGTGTATTGGGTATTTTTAGTTAATATATACTTTAAATTTAGCTAGGAATAATTTTGGTGCCTATTAATACAATAATACAAGTAAATATACTACACTATAAATCATAAAATGTGCAAGTTCAGGGATGATTTTGACATGAGATTATTGTGCTTCACCAGATATGCAATGGGGATGAATATGGCCTTTAAGGCTGTTATGAATGTCTTATATAATTTCATATTGTGTTCTATAACATGGTTGTTATCATTGTTTTTCAAGTTATTTGTTATTTTTCATCACTTTTTGGGTTTTTATTCAATATAATTGTGGGTAATTTAATTATTTTATGGTGTTTTGTTTTTAATCAATTTATGTGTAGAAAATAATCCTATAATAGTTAAATATATTGAAGGGCATGGGAAATCAATATTTTCTGAGGTTTTTCTAATAGATGTAGTTATGAACATGGTGTTGAAGACAATAATTCCAACATTGTTGGAGCTAAACATGTTGAAGAAATTGATGGGATCTGAAATGGTAGGTGCCATTAGAGGATTAAATGGCCATGCTACAAATATTGTGTCTATTATTTTCATTGCATGAGGCCAAGATCCTACATAGAGTGTGGATATCTCCCATTGCATCACCATGATCAAGGATGTGAATGGTGGTAAAGATATGCATTCTCAGTGATAATGTTGTACATATAAGTGGGAACAATGGGATGATTGACACAACTGGATTCATAGGTAGTGTGCTTGAACATATTTGGAGTAAGAGGAACATATTCTAACAAAACACTAGTGCCAATGCTATTAATTTGGCCAAAATTATGGTAGGTGCACTTTTAGCTAGAGATTTGTCTCTCATGTTAGCACTAGCTTTTGACCATCTTTTCAAGATCAACATAAAGTATAATAGATCAACCAAGGATGTGAAGCCTAAATTATTTAGGGCACTAGAAAGAAGATTATGACTTATGTTTAGGTTTTAGCATCATTATTTGAAAATTTGATGACCCCATAAATTTAAAATATTTGTTTCATGAATTATTTTATTCATAGTCATCAAATATTGAGGGGAATTTTGTTCCCTATTTTCTCTTTTGCAAACTTTAAGCAGTTATGTTTTATCAAAAATATTTTTTATTTGGTATATGAGCCAAATTTTTCTTTCAATGATAAATATTTATATCCATCATTGTATATTATTATTTTCTAATTACTAATATTATAACTGATATGTTTCAATATTAAAAACAAAGTAATATATGCCAAGTTTTAATGGGGATAAAGTAAAATTGAAATATGTTCTAAACATTTTGTGAACCTTCTTTTTAATGTTGAATTAATGACGGTTATCATGGAGAGAGAATTTTAATTAAGTCATACTCAAGTTGAGTGCCACATCATTGTGCATATAGGGATGTTGGTCAATTCCAAAGTAATTAGAGAAAAACTAGTCAATAGTATCTTTGATTGACTAGATGACCATGCGACTAAAGACTCAAATGTTATCAATTACCTTAATTTTTTTATTTCAATGCAAAATGTTTTTTTACATTATTTATAGTTAGATATTCAAGAGTTATATCTCTCTATCTTATCTTGTATAAATGTGTGGTAGAAATTGTGTAGAAAAAACATTGTAATAAATATAAGAGTATTTCATTATTAATCTTTTATTATTTTCAAATATTTTAGAAAACATGCATTTTTTGCTTTATGATAGGCAAACCATTAGCTATAGATTGATTTATCTAATCATTTCTTATGTCATACATAAAAATAAGATATTTGTCTACTTTTTTAAATTTTTATATATGTTTTAAATGAAACAAGATCAATACTTCAAAGGGAAACTTGTGTAACTCTAGTAAATAATGAGAACAAACAATTTTTTAGCATTTAATCTACCTACTAAACCACGTTTGTCATCAACTGCTTTAATATTTGGTAGGCATCATTATACTTGTTAGTGCCCAAAATTACACTGAAGCAATTTAGACCTTTCTAAGTATAAATGCCAAATTTACTTAGCCCACTTCCTATTTCAAGTGTTCATTAGAGGTCAAGTTTCCTGTAGTGGATTAAATAACTTTCCTTTTGATCTTGGAGGTAGGTTCTTTATGGAGTTAGTGTAGGGATTTATATTATTTTCTTTCTTGATTCAATGAGTCTTTTCCAAGACAGTGTTTAGGCTCCAAATTCACCTAAATGCTCAAAGAACTTCACAATTCACAAATATAGGTTACAGGTCTAATGGAGTCCATTATAATGGACAATGTCTGGGTTACAAGATTTCATATTGATTTAGTATTTAATATCCTTAGGTCTGTTAAAATCTAAGTTGAATTCATGTTTGAGCATCTTATAACCCTTGTTCTAATTATCCTAGCTTAGTCCTTTTGATATAAATTTAAATTTGGTAGGAACAATTTACGTGGGAATGCTTTAAATATGCCTTGGACTTATTTTAATTTTTATACTTAAGATTAGTTGTATTTATTAACATGACCAAACCTTAGTCTAAAATTCTTATTTACTACCTTTTATATCCCGTGGCCCTTGGTCCCTTTTATCCATTAACATGGTCTAACTAATGATTGGTCCCTTTGTTATAAACTTAGCTTAAATTCCTATCCTAAAGCTTATATCTTATTTATTAGTGAAAAAAAATGTTAAGCTATGAATTTATACTAATTTATTTATTCCCCAAACTCTAAATTAATTTTTCTCATGCTAATTTAGATCCAATCACATCTGACCTAGTGGATTATAATAGAACATTACATGTTAACACAAGGAAAGATGATTTGATAGTGCATGATCAAAGCTAAAAATTCAAAATGGTTTAGGACAAGTACAAAAGTGATAAGTGTCAAGCTCATGGGGCATGATTTTAATATCAATCATGTTTCCATCAATAAATGATATATGACAAATTGTATAAATTATGATCAACGGTGCATAATAGGTCAAGAATTAAATAAAGCCACAAGAAGAGCAAGAAGATGAAAAGTGTCACCATCATGGGAACCCTATTAGAGATCTAATGGTATGTGGAGCAAAGGACTAAAACCTATGGGTAGAGATCACTAGAGCACATTTGATCCATATAAATGAGATCAATGGTGTTGAATAAAGGTGGACATTTCAAAAAGACTCAAGGCAAATGCAGAAGTGATAAGTGTCAAGCCCATAGCTCATGATTAAAACTTGATCATATTTCAAAGATCCAACAAAGTGAGCAAAGAGTTAATAATTAAATGGGTTAAAATATATAACAAGACGGTGTCACATGGTGTGATAACATTTAGAAAATTGATATTGTTTTCAAGGTACATAGGGAACCCACAACGCTGTGAAGTGGTAGGATATCAGAGGCCCAAATCAAGATCAATGACTAGTGATTAATTCAAGGCCTAGAAACTTCTTAATAGATCAATGATACGCATTTGATTTATCTTCAAGACTATATAAGAAAGAAACACATATCTAGGTTGGATCTAATTAAATAGCTTAGTCACTTTAAAACTCCACCAATGCCTAGTTGGATCTAATGTGTCATGCCACATGTCAATATGTGTCAATATTTAGTTTTAAATCTAAAATTGATGGTTCCTTCACGGATAGAATAGAGTTCAAAATGCAAAATAAGGTATGTGGGACTTTCAAAAGAATATTCATCATTCCTTTTAGATATAGTTAGAGCAATGATTTTAATTATAAATTGATGAAGATTTTAGGCATGGCAAGGAATATTTTATAGCTAGAAGCATCTTGGTGGAATTTGGAGTCTGCTTTGCAATTTTACAAATTTCAACCCACAGTCCCATATTTGAAATGGGTGAAAAATGTATGAATAGGAGGTTTTGTCCTCTATTAAAGGGGGGTCATTGTTGTTGGTTGTTCATTTTATCTATGTCTAGGTTCTAGAATTTTTATGGGATCAACCGCTATGTGTATATCTTGTCTCCCTTGCTAAGGTGGTTCCAAGTGTACAATTATTAGCAAGTTCTAAGAGCATGTTTATGTCTCCCCTATCCAACATGGAGAAATTGCACCATGCATGTCCCCATGGAAGCATTTTGAAAAACTAATGTATGTTATATCCCTTTTCAAGTTGATGAAAATGCTTTTGGTTCTTGTTGATGAAGTGAAACAATGCATTTTTCAAGTTATGATGTTGGATATTTGGTTTTGTATTCACTATTGGTTATAATTTTGAGCATGGATATAGATTATAAACCCTTTCTTCATTATTTTAGGATACATTATTGAAAAACTTGTTAGGGCACCTAGGTCTATGTATTTGACATGGAAAAGTGTTTGAAAGTTTAGTTTCAGTGTATATCCTATGTCTTTTAAGGATCATTTGATATGTCCCATTAGTTTGCTTATGATTTTTTTGCTATATCATTGGGAAGGAATATTGTCATGAATACTTCAAGATGCCTTGCTATTTGAAAACCAATAACACACCACCACTCTTTTTATAATTAACAAATTATCCTACCTTATCATACCCTATAAATAATACACACTTGTTGCATATCATAAGTGTTATTTCCCTACAAATGCATAAGATCTTGCTTATATAACATACAATTTCATATAAAATATTAACATTGAAGTCTTATATATAGCCATGTTGTTGAAAACTCTTTATAATGAAGGTTTTAAGTGCTTTTATATCTGTCTTCAGTAGCTTGTATATGACCTAGTGCACTCATGCATTATGTGTGACAATACTTCCTAAGTGGAGTGAACAAGTTTGGTCATGCCCTAGTCACATTTTTTTTTAGTTAAAAATCACCATGGAGGTTTAATTACAAAATCTCTCCATGTGATTAAGTTACACCATAGGTCCTCTCACCTTGGTTCATGTAGAGCTAGAAGTAACATGGAGCTGACCATACCCTCTGACAGTGTCTTTTAGTCATTTTTTCCGTTCAGTCCATTCTTAATGCCAAAACCTTCCTTGGCTATATTGATATATCATTAAGTTTTTCATCTTTGTTTTCCATTTTATTCAAGTGAGTAAGGTCAAGTATAAAAGGTGTACAACTGGGAACCAACACTACCTCCTAGTGAGGTTTGGGTACAATGTTTGATAATGAAATTAAAATTGGAAGAAAATTATTAAGTTAACAATAAAAATTGGATAGTTATAACAATACTTATATTGAAGATAGATACAAATATATTTCATCATTTTATGGTATGTTCTAATTTTTTTAAATATAGAATCAAAGAAATATGATACCTTATTCATAACATGAGGTATACACAAAGTTTATATTTATAATTACTCTTAATTTTTATATCTACCTTTCATGGTAGTTGAGAAATATGCAATACAATGGATTATATTTATTATCACAACTAACTTTTATGGTAGTTAAGAACTATGTAGTACATTGATATATAAATTAGGGTACCACTACATTATCTTAGTTATTATGTTATATAACTTATTATCTCAACTATATGATCTTACCCTTGTGTATTTATAATTAAATTATATATTTTTTCTATACATTATGTTCTTAATATATATTTTTAGTTTCATTATTAAGATCATATCACTACCACAAACATTAATTGAATTAATGCCTTTTAGATTAGAAAGAACTACTTATTTGTATAGTATCCAATTTATAAAAACTTTATGGATTTAAAACACAGATAATATAATATTCACACAAATCTAAATGATTGATGAGAAAACATATTAAAATATATGAAAAATCATATAAAGTATTTATATGAGCAATTCAAATAACATACAAAATATACCATATCAGAAGTGTGTGGTTTATGAGTACCTAGATGAAATAAGTTTACAAGGACTATAATTGTACTATCAATGAAGTGCATTTATCCTAAAAATTATAAATCCATTTATCAGGTTTAGACACCAACTATCTAGTGACATAAAATCCAAATTGCATGTCTAGACGTCCATGAAAACTAAATATTCCACCAGTTGAATAGTTATTGTCTGATGTAGTAAAAATGAATACTTAATTGATTATGTGCTACATTTTATTTTCCTAAACAACATCCATTTGACATAAATATTATAATTTGATAGTTAAAATGTAAATCTTTCCCCATTTTGACCCATTTAGTATGGGCAACAAACTTGTTGAATTATAATAGGCTTTAGTTTAATCTACATATATGATTTACATTAGATTTTATAGAGGAAATAATGTTTTCATCTCTCTTTTTGTCCATTTTTAGCATCATATCATAGTAACTCCTACAATTGTATTTGGGTTGATTGAACCCATTAGGAGTTTTAATTCCAAAATATAATCACCTTCTATAAAGCTTATAAAATACTATGTTACAATTTAAATGCTAAGGTTTCATATTGAATACATTTTATATTATTATGTCTACAATAAACCTCTATTAATGGTCATAATAGTTTTATTGATATCTATTTCTCAACATGAGGATTGAAGATATTTGAAGAGAATTTTTTGAGTATGATTAATAAAATTTTGTTAAATGTATGAATTTTTTAAGCTTTCAAATTTACATAATTTTTTTGTCTATGTATAAAAGTATCCCATTTTGAAATTGTACAATTTTCAAAAATTTAAAAAATCATATTTTTAACCATTTTTAGCTAGTAAAACCCAAATGATTTAAAAATTAGTTTTATATGCCCAAAAGCTTCCAAATATTCTCAGTCTAGTGATTTCTCTAGTGATTCCTCTTCTTGTGATTCTCGTAAACACACAAACAAACCAATATGATAAAAATTTGTTTCTATTGGTCACCTTGATGATGTACATCCTTTTATAAAACCATGATTCAAACATAAACAAAATGTTGAATAAAATTATGTTGGTCATTATAGTGGAGATTTTCTAAGTTAATCTAGCTACTCTCGCTATTATGACACTTCATGTCACCAAGAGGCATCTTACATGGCTGAGGTCTATGGTCTTGACAAACTTGATGATTTGTTCTGAGTTCATGAAGCTTCATCCATATTGAGTGAGATACTAACTCAAATATATGTTTTTGTTAAAGTGAAAAAATTCTCTTCATTTCTATCAATTTTTCTTTTATTCAGTTCATTGATATTCCTGATTCGTAATAGATAAAGTTATTTAGATTCATTTTTTTAATACTTACTTTTGACAGATCACCTGATAGGGGAAAGATGATGCATGGCATTTGATCTGTCATCGATGGTTATATTGACATGCTTATGTGTAAGACCTTATGTGGATTGATGTAATTGAGCCAACCTTGATCATGTTCTACTAAAATATGGTACATAATTTTTAGAGGGTATGATCAAGGATTGATCATGTTCATCATTCATGCCATAAATCATGTGGTAGAAAGATTCTTGGAAGTGACATCATTCAACTAGTACCATAATGTAGAGTGTTCCAGTTTACATATGCAACCTAGAATTTTGATGATGTCATAATCAAAAATTAAGATCATCTTGTTCTATACCCCTTTGGATCAAGGATGGGGGGTAGGGGATAGGGGAGGGGGGATGGGGTAGGGGGTTATTGTTTGCTATGTTTAAGTTTTAGTTCTTAGTTTAATAGTATGGGTCTCATACACCCCTTTCATACTATTAGTGATATTAGTTTAATTAAAATACAATATAATTTATTTGTGTTTGGCTTGGTTGATCCAATTAGTTGGTTCGGTTCTAAAATAAAACCAGTTTCTAAAATCATATGTTATAATTTAAATATCAAGTTTTCATATTGAATATATTTTATATTATTTTGGTTATATTCACTCTCCATTAATGGTCTAAACAATCCTCAATAGGCACATCCTTCAACACATGAATAGTGTTGATTCTAAATGTGTGGTGTGTCTTAATTACGTGCTTTGATAGGTTGTAGTTGTTTCTAGTTATGCCATTTACATAACTTGTGTCACCATCATAACTTACATGTAACAATATTTATTTCCTTATCAAAGTAGGTCCTAATGCATCAATATTTTCACTTACATCCTTAGGTGTCCCTTTATTGAGTTTGGTAGATTTGATATTTTTCCAAATTTTAAATTAAAAATGTCTTCATTATGAAGATTATGTTGACTCACTCTACACATTAGTGGGTGGAATCACATAACACAATGATGGTGTATCATCTCTAACCATTTCAACCCCATCAGGTGAAAACTCAGCAAGAATTTGTAGAAGATAATGATATACTAAAAATATTTGTAGATGCTATTTGCACTATCTCAATTTCTTCCCTAGTTATATGATACATAAAGGAAGCATAATTATTAAATTTTCTCTGCATAATACCCATCACATAATTAACCACCCAAAATAATAATTTTAAATTTATCTCTAAACAAACTAGCATATAAAAAAAAACTTAACACCAACCATAAATCCTCATGTATAATGGCACAAATAAAAACATTGTTTTCTTTGAAAATAAACTTAGTATCACTTGTACACATGTTTGATATGAAATCCTCCTTATAACATCCTTGTCTTCCTTTCTTAGAAAACTTCTCCCATGTATTTGGGAAATAAAACACATTATTCAATAAATTAGCATAAAGGATCATACATTTACCTTCCTTATGGGTGTTAGGTTCAATAGTTGTATCATGTTCATGTTCCTCTAATAAATCAAATGAAAATAAAGAGAATATAGATAAGTGTAATATACAAATCAATGAATTACATTGAATTAAGTATCATAATAAACATGTGGATGTAATATTTATACAAAAAATACATAATTAATATTTCCAAGGTAATTAGGAGGAAAGACATAGATATTTGGTACTTATTTTAAATAAATATCCCAATTTGAAGACAATCATTTCAATCTAGATCTATTACTTAGTATCGATCACATTGTAAACCTCAGTATTTTTTTAAAAATATTATCATGAACAATTGCCAAGAGCACTACCATTATTGGTTCCCTTTATAGTTCCAAGAGCATCGTTGCTTTTGGTTCCTAGATTGCCTCACTTATAGTTACAGGGGCACCAAAGATTGAGGTCAAGTGACAAAAAAAGAAATATGATTTCTGGTTTTTTTGGGGCTATTCATGCCCTTCATCTTTATACCTTTGTATCTTGTTTTGCATCTCATGTATACTTGAATATATATAATTTTATTTTTTCCCTGGAATGGCTCCAATTTACATGTGATATCTAAAGACCAAGGAAAACAAAGTGATATTAGGAGCATGTGTTAGAATTGGTAAGTAGTCCAACTATTTTATTTATTGTTAGGGCATAAAAGAAATGACTTAAAAAATATAAATTGTATGACATAAATAAAACCTTAGTTTATGCGTTTAAATTACTTCACAGGAAAATACTACAATGAAATAATGATAAATGATCTAATTATTGCTCAATCTCTCATGTTCGTTATGATTTCTCTATGAATGTTTAGTGTGCTTATTTGTGTAAATACTTGGCATCAAATTAACTATAATGCTTATGTATTTATAGATAATTAAATGCAAATTAAGACCCTAGTGGCACATGAACTAATATCAAAGAATTATAAGACAAAAAATAGGATGAAAGAGAAAAGTGCATTGTGACTTAGGGAAGACTAAAAATAAAGTATCCAAAAGCATCAATGCTTCCAATATGTGAAAGGAGTGCCTGTGCTTCTAATATTTGTCATGAGCATCCGTTTTTCTAATAGTTGTAAGGAATGGCAGTGCTTTTAACAAATATAAAGAATATCAACAATCCTAAAATAGAGCCGAGGTGACAAAAAGAGAGAAAAATAAGGAATGAGAAGAAACAGGGAACACATCTAAAGTCAACAAACACACTAATAACCATTAATTTGAATGAATAATTAAAACATATAAAATACACTAAAAATATATAATTAACACTTAATAAATACTTTGAAACCATTTGTTGAATATAAATAACATGAATGAACAAAATTTTAAATATCTTGATCTACAAACATATTAATTATTTTTTGATAATTTTTTTAATAATTTTAAAAAATTTCAATAAATATTTAAAAAATATATATTTATTAAATTTTCTTATCAAACATCCCTAAAATTATTAAAAATATCATAATATTCTCTCACACACATATATATAAAATTTATTTACAATATGTCTCTTAATTTCTAAGAACTTAATAAAATTTCTCATTCTTTCCTTACATAAATCTTTTAAATATTTATAAAAAAAAATTCAACGATACTACTAAAATTTCTCCTTCCTTTCCTAAACAGGTCTCATATCTTTTAGAAAAATATTAAACATGCCTAATAAAATTTCTCATTCTTTAAAAATAAATAAATAAATAAATAAATTACCCTGGTCTTAATTGGTAGGCAAATTGATTCCTTTGACGCTCATAATTTATCGTTTTGTGTCCCTCCAAGTTATAGTTTATTTTCATGATCAACAGAATATTTGACTAAGGAACAGAGTTAATCGTTTTCTGCCTGCTCCTCTCGTGCATAAATACACCAAGCACTAAGGTCTTCATGGCAGTGGAGTCTTCCAAAGCCTACGGTGAAGCAAATTAACACCCACATCTCCTTATCATTTCGATGGATTTCATTGGACAAAAAAATTCTAAGATGGGTCGGAAAAATGGTAGCGAATTTTATTGTTGCAGTGATTCCAAGACGATGAAGAAAATGGACGATGGTGGGAAGATGAACAATGAGAATTCAAAGGCGTTGGCATCTGATGCCCTGCTTCTCCCTTTGGGACTCACCAACAAGATCTTCTTTGTGCTATTCTTCACTTCCTCGTATTTCCTAATGAGGAGATGGAGGTAGAAAATCAGAACATCAACACCCCTCCATGTGGTGAGCTTTTGGGAGCTTGTGGCCATTGTGGCCCAGCTTGCTTCCTTCATATACTTGTTGGGATTCTTTGGCATTGATTATGTCCAGAACTTCATCAGTAAGAGCAATGATGACCCCTGGGATGATTTTGTTGAGAATTTGAACAACACCACTCCTCCAACAACCTGTGTGTTAGCAGTACCACCCAAAGAAGAAATTGTTGTTAAGAAACCTGAAGTCCAAATCAAGGGGATTGCCCTTGGTGACAATGAGGATGGAGACATTGTAGCTGCTGTCTGCAACGGTACAGTAGCCTCATATTCTCTTGAATCCTCACTTGGGGACTGCAAGAGAGCTGCCTCTGTGAGGAGGGCGGCCTTGGAGCTCATTACTGGGA
This sequence comes from Torreya grandis, assembly GCA_037957365.1. NCBI lineage: Eukaryota > Viridiplantae > Streptophyta > Pinopsida > Cupressales > Taxaceae > Torreya > Torreya grandis. The sequence goes on from JARHVA010007053.1 coordinate 684,403, forward strand.
GATCTCTTAATGGGCTGCCCTTGGAGGGATATGACTATCAGTCCATTCTTGGGCAGTGCTGTGAGATGCCCGTGGGATATGTACAAATCCCTGTGGGAGTCGCAGGGCCACTCTTGCTCAATGGGTTTGAGTACATGGTGCCCATGGCAACCACAGAAGGGTGCCTGGTGGCCAGCACCAACAGAGGCTGCAAGGCCATCCATATGTGTGGTGGTGCTACAAGCATTCTTCTCAGAGATGGCATGACGAGGGCTCCTTTGGTCAGGTTTCAGAGTGCGAAGAGGGCTGCAGATCTCAAGTCCTATATTGAGGATCCCACAAACTCTCAGAACTTATCTGACCTCTTTAACAGGTAGGTTTTTGTTTTCCCAGCCCCTCTTTTGCATGTGCTTTATGTTTATTTGGTATTTGTAGTTAAGCTATACTTTCAAGATAGCTGATAATAACACTACAGGGCATAAAATGTGCAGTTGCAGGCAGCAATTTGTACATGAGATTCTCCTGCTTCACCGGAGATGCAATGGGGATGAATATGGTGTCCAAGGGTGTTCAGAATGTCTTAGATTATCTTCAGATCGTGTTCCCTGACATGGATGTTATCAGTGTTTCTGGTAAGTCAAGTCCTCTGCAAGTTCCTGTTTTTAGGCAATTTCTGTGCAGACAAGAAGCCCACAGCAGTGAACTCTCTATCTCTCTCTCTCTCTCAAAAATAAGGAATTCAACCTTAAAATCCATCCATAAGTATATGTCAGTTTTCCTAATTTTTAGATTAGATTTTCATTAGTATAATTAACATGTATATACATATTCTCTTTCTCTCACAATCAAACTGCCATTAGTATATGTCAGTTTTCCTAATTTTTAGATTAGATTTTCATTAGTATAATTAACATGTATATACATATTAATTTTTAATTTTTAATATTTTATTATTTAATTTATTAATATGGAAGAGAAAACTAAACTTAATAATCAATATTTATATTTGTTATCATAATCAATATTTTTAATCTCATTGTTTAAGGATGGTATATATTTTAAAGATTATTTACCTTATAATTATATTTAATATAATTAATTAAAAAAATTACACACAAAAAAATTTTTTTTTTCAAAGGATAATGTAAGTTCTTTGATGTAATGTTAAAGTCTCTTTCTCCTATATCATATTTTTTATAATACAATATTTAATTATTGAAACACATCAATATCAAAATAATTATATATATATATATATATATATATATATATATATATATATATATATATATATAGTTACAAAAATAAAGCATTTGGATAATATTCATGGCTCAAATTTTACACAGAAAAATAAAACATTTTAAGAAATAAGAAATCAAAGCAACTAGATTAATCACAAAAAATATAATAAACTAGGCAAAGGCAGTAACCCTAAAGTAAGAGTTGGTAGATCATCATTAGAAGGAAGATGGACATTCCAAGTAAAAATCACATATAAAAGAGTATCATGTAGGACCCAATAATTTTTAATAGTGTTTGGGGAATCTAAAGATATAGTGATGCCCTAACTAAGAGGTGGTTGTACAACACTACCAACCAGACCACCTCCCTACATAATTTAACTCAACAAAGAAGGGATATAAATAAACCTACCACGAGTTGGTAACATACTCTACCAACCACTCTCCCTCCACCACTCAGTGATGAGGAGGATTTGAGAAGTGGTTGTGATCGTGAGAGCATATTCATCGATGCTAGGACATCGATGGAGGAGATCTATGAGGTGGATAGTTTGGGGGAATGTAACTCATAGTACAATAAACACTCCCCTAGTGGTTTATAAACTCCTACAAGTATTAAGATTCAAGAGCCACCTTCTTTTCTTTAACTTTAATTTGCATTAAAGACAAGTATATAATAGTCACATCGTCATTAACGAAAAAGTGACAAAATACTTATTCATTATTAAAAATAGTTGAATTCCTATCTTTCCATTGTTGAAATAAAATTTTATTCCTTAATAAATTCTATAAAAAATTTGTGCATGCCATCCATTGAGCATTATCCCTACAAAAACCATAATCCATGAAAATGCTTCTAGATGGAAGTGCTGAAAAAGGTTATGAATCCAATGCTAAGTAGACTCAACTTTTGGACAATTCCCAAAGAGGTGTTTGAAATACTCTTGAATATAATAGGTAGGACACTTAGGTTGAGAAATTCCAATATGTAAAAGGTGTTCCCTGAGGGAAATTTCTAATAAAATAGACACCCATGAAGGTGAGTGAATTTGGATAAGGAATTCATATTCCAACACCTATTCAACCTGTCCAAAGTTGAAGAGAATAAACTCATTATTTTATAGTAGAGACTTGGAGAGTAATTTTAAAAATGAGTATCAAAATTCCATCTCCAATCCTTCCACAAGGCATGTAGAGATTACAACTTCATATTATTTAGCATAACATCATGCATCATTTTTTGAATGTGCATAATGGAAGGAAAATCTTAATTGATTAACTTATATTTTTATTTTACCAGATACCAAGTAGCCCAATCATAATAAAAAATGAAATCTTTGACATTATGAATATATTTTTTTAAAAGTATCAAATCTTTCATACCTAGAAATTTTGTTAACATAATACTAGAATTGGTCATAATGGGAGACTACCAAACATTGTGTTCATTGAGGGATATGCCACTATGAAAAAAATCACCCATTTATTTTAAATTGGGTTTGTAAAAATTTTAATCCTTCCAAATACTTTTAGTAAAAAAATATCAGTCAATGTTGATGAGAAAAATGGTAACAATAAAAATGTGAAACTTGATATTTTTGAATGACTTTACTATAATATAGACCAAAGGCAATGTAGTGCCATAAAATATTTTACCATGATTCATTTAATTAAAATTATTGGAAAACCATTTTAGCATACAAAGAAAACTTTATATGTAAATGTCAATAATACCCATACTTCTTTTATCATGAGGAAGATAACAAATATTCAAGGAACCTTGTGATATACTTGAGTTTGTTTAGCATTGTCCTAAAAGAAATCCATGATAAAATTTATCAACTTATCATAATAGGATTTAAAAGGTGACTAACAATAAGATTAATAGACATGAGTGGCTACCAAAATCCTAGAACATACCTAAAATTATCCCATTAAATAAAGAGGTTTTGAAATTCAATACTCAACACTTTTATCCGCTCAATCAATGCCATATAGGCAAAGTTCAAAAGGGGATCTATAAAAATAAAATGGGACCAAGGAATTTGAATTTATCCCATTTTTTGATCCATTTTTTTCTACACTAATTAATTTATTATGACATAGGCATCATGCTTTGTTTGTACCATTAGTTCTTTCCCATTGTAAACTAGAACGCAAGGCTTTGAAAATAAATATTGAGGTAATGCAATGCCTCCTTAAAATATGATTATTTTTCATTAAGAATGAAAAATAATCATCAACAAATTAAGCCTTTATAAGGTGTGAGGATTGATTATAAAGTATAATTCCCTCGATGATCCCTCATGCTTCTAGTTTTGTAAGAAAATATGCAATTGACTTTGTGGACAAAATATACAAATCTAGTGTCAAAAGGAAACCTTGTTTTATGCAAAAAAATAAGTCAAAGCTCTAAAATTTGAACCCATTGATAGTAATCTAGGCTGAAGCTTCATAAACAAAATTTGAACCATCAATATAATTTTTTTTGTGAAAATCTATATCCGAAAGTATAAAAAGAATAAATGGTCACTCAATCATACCATAGGCATTTTGAAAATTAGTTTAAAGTAATTTGATTTCATAATGAGAGGCCTACACCCATTCCATTCCTTCCCATACATCAATGATATTATCCAATATGTATCTATGTTTACTGAAGTCAATTTTATCTAGTTTAGTGATAGTATCAAAGTTGGGAAAGAGACAGTTCACAATTTATTTAAAAATGTTTTTATTTAACAAAATATTGATGGTGATGGGGTGCTAACTAGTAATGAGATCTAGGTCATCAAAATTTATAATGAACTTGATATTACCTTTGTTAATAACAAATCCTATATATTTATTTTATAAGGCTTCTTTATAAACTTTCAATAGGTTAGGTGAGACTAATTGCCAACTCATTTTGTGAAATTTACAAGGGAAACCATCAATACAAGGGTCTATATCATTGGCCATGCATTGTAATACATGAAATAATTACTCAAGAGTTATAGGGGAATAATTTTTTTATGTTTTGAAGTATAAGTTTATGCAATTACATTCTAAATATGGCCCTTAAATTCTAACACTTATAATATTTTCTCAACCCTTGGAGTAGTGATCCTCGTATTATGAGATGCATTCCCCTGGATCATCTAATAAATGGATATACTCCCCCAAAAACCCATAAATAGCTATTTAGTGGGGCAGGGGGGGGGTGGGGGTAGAGTATTTATAAACTCTAATATGGACAATCTACTTGTGACACTCCACTTTTGAAATCCATTTTAGACACTTTAAAAACTTTGATTAATCATCACTATTTCATCCACCAATCTACTCTAGCATCATTGAAATTTATCCCCCCATAATTTTGTAACCCTAATCTCATAATCAAAATATTCCCAATCCACTCTAACACATCACTAATGGGATAAAATCATTGAGAGGACAATCTAAATACATTATTAGAGAAAATAACAAGGTGATTACCTTAGATAATGTATATTGTAAGTTATCTTTGCCACCCCAAATGGAGCCTTTGGAAAAAGAAAATGATGGCCAGGATTTCTAAAAAATAATGGATTGGAATTCATGGGGAAGAGATGGTTCCAAAAAGGTACTAATTATTAAAAATAAATCTCTATGCCCAATAACCTTATTTGCTACCTAGTCAATGCCTTTGTTTCCATCCCGCTTAGTGTAGAAGAACATAGTAGACTTAAGTTATAATGTCATCTGATATATTTACACCATTATGATATTAATCATACAAAATTTGATGCTACCTCCCAAATCTGCATTAATAACAACCTACGATTACCCTTCTCCAATGATGGTTTTCCATCCCTTATTCAAGGCATTTTGGATCCCTTTCAACATAGCTCCAAATTTTATGATATTATTAGTATCAAAAAAGACATACAAAGATAAAATAAGAATAATTTATTCCTTATTATGTCAAAAAATACTACCAAAGCTAGTAGGTCTATGATTCCCTCTAGAGGACCCATCAAAATTGAATTTAATGCATCCCAGTTCTAGCACATTTGAAAAGATTTTTTTTACTAGATTTATTAGCCATCCCACCACTGAACCTCTTATAAATAAAGTAATAATTAATTCAAATGAAAATAAATATACCATCCTCCATTAAATTTAAAATTCCCCAATGCCTTGAGATTTCACTATCTGCGAAATCTATTTCTCTATTGTCAAACATAACCAATCCCTAAAATGTTCTAAATTGGTATACTATCCTTATTTGAGAATATTATCCATTTCAATTTAGATGTAATTTATAATGAAAGTATATTGTTCATCCTCTTATGTTACTTGAATCTAAGGCCCACCCATATTTTGGCATTCATTCTATTTCCCATGAAACAAAACTCATTTTCCTTTTCTCCTCTACCCCACACCATAATTTTTTTTTGTTGTAGCCTCGTTTTACATTCAAAATAATTATATGTGTTTATAAGAGTGACACTAAATATGTGGGCATATCTTGGAGAGTGGCTTGAATTAATTGACCTCGTATTGACAAGGATAACCACCTACCTTTCTATATGACAAGTTTCTTTTGAATATTATTAATCATTGGCTGCCACGGCCCCATAATATATTTCTCTAAAAAAATAGGCATTCCTATATAATTTATTGGGAGAGACCCTTCCTCAAATATAAAAATGTTTTTAGTTAAGTTATTCATCATTGAATTCACATTTGGAAATAAAATTTATGATTTACTTGGGATAAAATTTTTATTAGTAGCTAACTCATATCTATTTAAGATTTCCTTAAGCACTTTGAAATCTTACCCACATGGTTCTCCCAAAAACAACATGTCATTGGCAATTTGTAAAAGTGTGATGACACCAAAATTATCATTGATGACCAATCCTTTTAGTTTTCCTTTTGAAAAAACCCCTTTCATGGCTCTTATAAGTGTCTCTACTATGCCGTTATCCTATGGCATGTCTAGGGATATGTGTGGCTGAATTGTGGCGTAAATAATTATTTTATATTTTTGTCACATTTATTTATGTTCTTATTAGGTCTGCCTATTGAATAACCATGGCTAAGTATAGTAATTATAGGAGTTAGTAGTTAGTTTTATAGGATCATATTGAAAATTATGTTCTTATTGCATTGTTATGGAGGTTGCCCCCTTGAAGTGGCTCAGTCATAATATTCAAGTATTCTTCTCTTAGGCCAAGTGTTGTTTTGGTTTTGCTTATTCTATTCTTAATTATATGATAAATTAGTTTTATTTTTTTGAGTCATTTAAGTAATTTCATTACAAGTCATATTATAACTTATATTTGGGCAAGTTACTATGGTGCATTATTTTTATGAATTTGGCATCCTAAACACTAGAATGTCAAAAAGATATGACTTGTGATCTAGGAATAATTATTTTTTTCATCACCATAATTTTATTCATTTATTTTTTTTACAAAAAATGAGAATAAAAATAATAAAACAAAAAAATTAAATTAAATTTTTGCATCACCGTATATGGAAAATTTTAAGATTGTAAAATTTAGCAGTCATTGGATTCATCTATGCAAGATGATAATAATGATATATTCTACTAGTAAACTTTTTTGGGCTAAAGGTTTTCACCCTTATTCTTATTAATAGTCATTATATTCATCTTGGTGTGGTGATCATAGTAGAATCATTTGTTTATACATTTTTTTGAGTCGAAACCCTCCTAGGGTCTATGTGTGTCTAGGATTAACACTTAAGGATTTAGGAAAGGGCGTGAAATGCCTAAAACCCCTCACTAGGATGACATATATTCTTAAACTTTGGATCCAAGTATTTTAGTGGTGGATCAACACATTCAATTAAATTTACATGACATGGTGTGAAAAAATGATCTCCATGCATTTCAAGGGGAAGTCATGTGGATGAGAGGGAAGATGAATGGATTGAGGTATCAATTTCAAAAAATGAATGGGAAATTGGATAACCTTTTAACTCATCCTTTGGACAATAAATCTCCACCACTCAAGTTTGGGTCTCCCAATCCAAATAATTCTAGTGCCAATACAATGCTGAAGTTGATGTTGTGAAAATGTGAATTTTGTAATTTTGATGGTAGGGATATGTTCACATGGCTTACTAAAATTGAAAATTTATTTGATATACATCAGACACCCTATTCAATAAAGGATATCATGGCCACTTTGTATCTACAACCTTATTAATTCATTTGGTATCATTGGTTGTGTGCCCATAATAAAAATATGGGTGTCCTAGTTTCATGCTTGATATTTTATGAGGAGTTATAGCTCCAATATTAAAAAAATGTCCCAAAAAACTACTTCAATCATCTATCCAAGATGCACCAAACTAGGACTATAAATTATTACATTCATTAATTTTAGAATCTCTCCTTATGTGTGGTGGACATCAATGAGGAAAATATGACTAACCTATTTTTAAGTGGCCTCAAAGATATCATCCAATTGGAGGTTCACTTGTTTCATCATAGTAATGTATCTAAATACATACTGATGGCATGCAAGGCTAAGTAAAAATAGTTGATTAGACAGACATTTCATGAATGTATGTGAATGCAATTTCCCAACACCATCATTTCCACAACCTACCAATTTGACCCCTCAAAAAATTTAAGAAAAGCATGAAAAAGTTTTGTGTTTTGTCTATGATAAAAAATAGAGAAAAGGACATCAACGTTTTTTAAAATAAGATGTTTTAAATTGAATATTCCAATGAGGAGGAAGAGGATGATGAGGCTTTAGGGGTAGGTTTAGAAGAACACAAGTATGAATCTGAAGAATCTCAACCTACTATTTCATATCATGTACTTTCATGAATTAATATTACTCAAACTCTTAATATGGTTTCTTAAAGAAATATAAGGTGGTTGTGTTCATTTACTAGAGGAGTACACATAACTTACTCAACAATAAGCTAGCTACTAGTTTGAACCTTTTCATTTACCTAGTTCTAAAATATTAAGCCATGATTGTAGATGATATTATAGCCAAATATTATAAAAAATTCCATAAAATTAAGCTTATTATAGGAGACTAATTATTAGTGTTATTCTCATGAGAGGATCTAACATTTATTTTGAAATGAAGTGGCTCATTGTTTTGGGCACTATTGAGTTGAATTTCAAAGAATTATTCATGAGGTTCCATTTAGAATGCAAGACCTTTGAACTACATGGATTATGGGATAAATATCCACAACTAGGTAGTTCCCATCAAATGGCTAAGATTATTAGAAAATATATTGAAGGATTTATGGCATGTTTATTTTTGATAAAGGTTCAACCAACCAAGGAGTCTACACATCTTGATTTACAAAGGATGTTGGATGACCATTCTGTTATTTTTGGTGACATGCTAAAAGGACTTCCTCTAAGATTCACACATAGTCATGTCATCAATCCCATTTCATGAAGTAAACCACCTAATATCAGACCTTACAAGTATCTGTATGCCCAAAAGAGTGAAATTAAAATGATTATACATGAGATGTTAGAGGCAGGAATCATCTGACATAGTCAAAGTGAATATTATTACCATGTGGTCATGGTGAAAAATAAAGATGACACTTGGAGGATGTGCCTAGACTATAAATAACTCAAAAGGTAAACCATCAAAGATAAGTTTCCTATTCCATTAATGGATGATTTGTTAGATTAATTGGATGGTGGTATTTATTTTACCAAGTTAAACCTTTGATCTAAGTATCATCATATTCAAATCCATGACGAGGACATACCAAAAATTACTTTAAAAACACATTAAAGCCATTATAAACTTATGGTTATGCCTTTTGGCCTCACAAATGCACCATCAACATTTCAGAGTCTGATTAATGCTATTTTAGACCATTTTAAAAAAATGTATTGGTGTTTTTTTGATGATATTCTCATCTACAAAAAAATTATAAAGACCATTTGAATCATGTGAAACATGTACTTTCCATTATAAAATAACTTCAGCTTTATGCCAAACCTTCTATATGTGATTTTGGTGTCCAAGAGGTGGAGTACCTAGATCATAGTGCTTAACATGAAGGATTGAAAGTTGATCCTACAAAATCCAAGAGATAATGGAGTGTAAGGTTCCTAAGACCCTCAAGAACCTTTGAGGATATCTAGGGATAATTGATTATTATCATAGGTTTTTCAAAACTTATGGTAGCATTTGAAACCTACTCACCTCTTTATTGTGTAATGATTCCTTCTAGTGGATTGGCTTAGATACCAATGCATTTTAATAGTTAAAAATGGATATGTGCGCAACTCCAAATTTTGGCTACTCTTAATCTTTCAATTCTTTTTTGTGGATTGTGATGCATTGGGATATGGCATGGGGGTTGTAATCATGCAAGAAGGCAAACCATTGGAATTTGGAAGTCACCTATTGAAGGAAAAGATAGGCTCAAACCAATCTATGCTAAAGAGATGATGGTTATTCTACATGAAGTCAAGCAATGGAGACCTTATTTAATAGGTCGTCACTTTTAGGAAAAAATTGATCATGATATCCTCAAATATTTTTTAGAACAATGCTTGTCATTTGAAGAACAATACAAATAGGTGACTAAAATTATAGGTTATGATTTTAAAATAATGTATCAAAAAATAAAAGAGAATGCAATGGTAGATACCCTCTACCAGTGGGATGAATCCATTAAGTCTTTGTTACATGCCATGACCATGTGGTAGGTAGATTTTCTAGAGGAAGTAAGATCAGAATGGCATAATGATAGTGATACCAAGGATTTGATTCACAATCCTTAGTAGGGTTTTAATGTATCTAAAAAATTTACATCAAAGGGAAATACAATATGGTATAAAGATATATTATACCTCTATAAGAATTCTCTCCTCAAATGTAAAATATTCTAGAAACTTCATGCCTCTCCACTCAAAGGTCACTCTAGATTTTTAAAAACATAGCATAGAATCAAGTGAGACAACCCCATTTTTTTTGAAGTTGCATATCATAGTATTCATTTGGATGCATAAAAGGCCCAAACCTCATTTGCTAAAGTAAGTGATACTAACATAGCGTACCTACATATGAAAAACTAGAAAGGTTAATATTAACCCTCTAAATCATCAATGGTCAAAACAATACCATGACATGAAAACTAATAAAACATTATCCCTAATGATAATCAGGCATAATATTCAACTTTCTATACACACATAGAATCACACTATCAACTTGAATACCAACGGACTAAGCTAAGTCTCTTTAAGTGTGTAAAGATATATCAATGGCATAAGAGTTATAATTATATTACAAGAAGGCTTACCGTAATCCCACAATAACAGTTTGGGAATACTTATAGGGTTAATTCCTTATCCAATCACTAATGATATAATGGTAGCCATTCATGGAAGCAATGTAAATGATTCCATATTAGTAAGGAGCCAATATGAAACAATAATTAGAAGAGGAATTAATACATCTCAAGTACATGGTGGCCAAACCCATATATTCCCTTGCATTGATTATCTTATCAACTAATGTTATAGATAAGGAAGGCATAGAGTCCCTTTCCATTTTCACACTCATATTAGCATTTCTAGCCCATATGTGTAGTCATGAATTATTAAGCATGAATAAAACTTACAAATACGGTGTTCAGAAATGAAGTAAATCCCATTTTCATTAACATTAAACTAACTATATTCTTCATCATTTGGTAAGTACATTATCCATAAGAACAATCATGAGGTAAACTTGTATTCATTCTGTTGATGGTTAAAATTGCACTTGTTTCCAACACCAATAATGGGAAGTTTTAAGATGTGGGACTTGCAACATGAAACAACCTCCAAATTTTTAAGAAGCTGGTCTTTTCTTTATATCAAGCGTATACTAGGAAAAGGGATATGAATTTTACCAGAAACACAAATGCAAGAAAGAAAATATAACTATGGAGATGCCCCTGAATGTAATTCAACCCTTAATTCTGAGCACAATGAGACTATATGTAAGATTCAATTACATTTAAGAGCAAACAAGTCATGATCAATGTAAACGATGAAAACAATAGAAACAGAGGCTCACAACTTAGACTACTTTTGCAGTGACACAAAAAATATCAACAAAGGCACAGGATTCAATCTTCTTATTAATTCTCTAGTCACATAAAAGGTAAAAAAACATGCGTAGTTATATAAACTTTAGAACTCAAGAAAATAGAACAAAGGCAAATGATATTCCTAATCACAGCTCTAGAAAGTCTAAAACCCTTGACAACACAACTTAGACTAATTTTGCAATGACACAAAAAATATCAACAAAGGCACAAGATTCAATCTTATTATTAATTCTCTAGTCACATAAGAGGCATATAAACATGCACAATTACATAAACTTTCCAACTTAAGAAAATAAAACAAAGGCAAATGATATTCCTAATCACAACTCTAGAAAGTCTAAAACTCTTAACAATAATTCTCTCAAAAAATTCTCTCTAAGTATCTGATCCTTTTGGTGATATTTGTACCCATATTTATAGCCTTGGATTCACTCTGGATTGTTTATGTGTTCCCAATATAATGGCCCAACTGAAATCTAATTGAACTGGAAGTGTCTAACAGAAGATATTTCTTAGATTCTAAAATGCTCTATCTTTTAGCAGCTCATTGGCTAAAATAGATTGCAGGACACTCCCTTCTATTAAACGGAAGAGGAAACTTGGCCAATTCCTTGAAAACCTCTTAAAAAACCTTCTCTTCATTTAGGATGCACTGGAAAATGACATTTGGCGTGTTCCACAGCACTTACCTGAGACACATGACACTTTTCACTTATACTCTTTTTGTGTCTTTATTTAGGAGTGTTCCACCTTTGACACCTGTCACAATCCACTTCTTAAAAACTTTAACAACTTAACAAAAAATAAGACCCACATCATTTCTTGCTCGAGCAAATTTAAAAATGGCATAGGGACAGGTGGCAATTTTCGCTTGTCTCGACAAAGGACACATGGAAATCTCCACTTTATTTAACTAGGGATATGTGGCAATCTCTGCTAATTTTAGCCACCTTTTGAGAAACCTATGAAAGGTGACACATGCTGGTATCCATGTTGCTCTATTTATATTATAGAAACAATCGGGCCTCATTTCATATTTACACGGACAACAACACTTGGTGGCTTCTGCTTGCTTCATAAACAAAACCTGAGATCCACCACAATATTTATTATATTGGTGAAACAAAATGAAGAAAATTTAGAGGTTGACACGTGGTGGCTTCCACTCTCTTCAGCTAGGATACATGGTGTCTTCTGTCACTTTTAGAAAAGCAAATTGAAACCTTCTGTGATTGCCACTTGGTGCCTTCCACCTGATCCTGACTCTTAGCTTATTGAAACCTTCCACTCAAAAGAGATTTGAAACATGGATGATGATATGAAATGTGGATGCTGACACTTGTCATGTTCTGCTAAGTTACTATGAGATACGTGGCAATCTCCACTTTACTTATAAAAACTGTAAAAGGTGCCTCAGCCAATGACACTTGGCAACTTCTGCCTGGCTTCAACACTTAGAGAAAAATGAATCAAAAAGGAAATTAGAGCCCATGCTCTATTTCAAAACTTCACCATCTCAAACCAAAGTATGTGGGAACAAAATTTTTCAATGTGCAACTAAAAATTAGAATGAAACGTAGATTATTTTTTAATCTATAGTTATTAGCGACCCCAAGGACTTTTGAGCTTGCTAAAAAAGAAACCACAACTCCTGCTAGATCAAAATTTCAAAATTATAGCTTCAACAATGCTATTTGGTAGGCAGACCACTCATCGTCAGATAACCCTTGTTTATTCTACAATTCATTGAAGGCTAAATCGAGGTTAATAATATCCTTGTGTGAAAAATTCTACAAAATCTGAATCATAAACTTCAATTTGAATTTGAGTTGGGAAATAGGAATCAAAATAGCTTCTACTTCAAGAACTAATGAATCATCCCTTAAATCTTGAAAAACTATTTGATCACTCTGCTTGGCCAACAACAAAGGTTCAATTTCATCAACCATTAGCACCGTATTGTCATCAAGAAATGGAGAAGGAAGACCTAATTATACTAGGTCTTCAATGTGCTATTTCATTTCACTGATTCCTTCTTTCATTACATCAAGAAGCTCTCTGCAACTGATGGCTATATAATTTCAACTGAGAACCTCATTCCCTTGCTTAGTAGCGACCATTCTGTTCTCAATTCCTACTGCTAACAACATTCCATCCATTACATCATAAAGCTTTTATAGTAGCATTTCAGAGTCCAATACTCTCCTAGAAACTATAGCCAGAGTGTTTGTAACTGAATTCTCCACCTTTTCACAAAATTTCTGTGCATTTAGTAGGAAGGTGAGAGAAGGCCTGAGCTAAATAATCTCTAAAGAGATTCTCTTCCACATTGATTCATAGAGCTCCTTCACTAGACTTAACACTCTGACATTCTTTGGCCTATTGGCCAACTCCAGTGTCAATTGTTCTGCTCTCTATTGCTCGGCTTGAAATTGAGCTTGTATAGCCACAATATTATTATATTCGCTTAGAAATATTTTGTTGTAATTGGGTAACTTGTAGCAGGTGTTCCTTGCATTTTTCTTGTAATGCTGCTTTTTATTGCCTTAGGGTCGTCATCGCATATTTTACCTGCGTTAGCCCTACTTTTAAGGAATCATTTTGAGCCTACACTACCCAATGAGTCTGAAGAGAAATAGTATCTTGCAACTGTTTATTCATATTTTCTATCTCATTATCTTTTCTATTGATTTCTATGGTCAAACTGTTACAGTTTGCCTTTTCCTTTGCTAAATCGACCTCCATCTTCTAAAGCCTCCTTGATGTCTTCAAGTATTCTTTAGTAACTATAGAAGTGGATTTGGTTAGTAGCTCAATTTTGTCTTGTGGCCTAAATAGGGACATGTCTATGGCCACTACATTCATTGTGTAGTCTTCCAGCTGCATTTGCTCACTTGGCTTGATTACATTTGGTGACAAATGAGTCACCATCAATTACTGCTGAATGGGGTCAAATTATGACTACAGATGGGGTGTAGCCAAGGCTTTATTTTCCTTGATCTTCTTTTTCTCTTTTCAGTCTTCCCTTTCCTTTTTAGCAACATCTGCTTGTGTCTGAAAGGTAGAAGGAGAGGCAATGTGCCCACCCACAAAAGGATGTCCCTGTGGCAAACCATATTGAATATCCAATTATTGGTTATGGTCAATCTAAGGGGAAAGTTTCTTGGGAATAGAAGGGGAAAAGTGAGGTAACATTAAAGCTTGAGTAGGGATAGATGGGGCAAAGTGAGAAATGGGAATGACAGAGGTGGCAGGGGATGTCATCTAGCTAGATGCAATCATCATGCCAACATGAGAAGAAATAGATTGAGAAGGATAAGGAGGAATAATACTTACCTGAGGAGCAATTACAGTATTCTATAATTGGCATTTTGGGGGGTCTACCTCCTCTTCTGAATCAAACTGAAACTGCACCCTCTTTCGCTTCTTGGGTGTCTCTTCTTTTGGTTGTGTTTCTTTTCCTTCCACATCTAATACTACTGTCAGTGATGCTTGTGGAGAATTGGGAATTTTAATAACCGATGTTGATGGGGAAGCTTTTGGTGATGAAGGTACCACACTCTTTTGCTTTTCTATGACGCTGAGAGATTGGGGCCAAATTGATACAGTTACTATAGCTATAGTTTGCCCTGAGGCCTATGACTCTTGGCTTGATCCTGCTCTGGCTTCCATCTCTACACCCTGTGTTAGAAAATTTCTTGTGTTAGGGCTAGATACAAGGGATAGATGGCACTCATCCCATAGTTCTTCCCATCTCTCATTTGTGTCCACATTCCCAAAAGAATGGGTTGTCTGACAAATTTCTTGCCTATATTTCCAATAGGCTTATATCTCTCAGCATCTAAATCTTTATTCTTTAATGCCCTTCTTATGCCAGAAGTCATTCTGAATTTAGGGTCAAAATCCCTCTGGTTAACATAGAATGTTTCCTAGGGTCTATTTTGTGGAAGGGGCAAATCTGTTAATTCAACATAAAATCTAGGAGTATCTTCTCTAGGATTTTTCCTATTTTCCCAAAAAGGGCAGCCTTCATGTGCAATTCTAGTTGCAACCCTATTAGTATTTATACAAGAAGCTATGAAACCATTTGGGTCATATACCTATTTGTCTTCTATTAGAAGGAAACCAAGAAAGGCTAGCTTTCTGAGCAACACAACTTCGGCATCTCTGGTTTCTAGTACCATGCTATTTGTCATCCATGGGAGGTCATACATTTTCCTCTTCCTCTTTCCAGAGCCATATTCATTGTCTACTATAGATACCTGCCTGGTGACCTCTAAGAATGCTAACCTAAGAGTCAAAATATTAGGTAGCAACATTGGTTCCCCACAAAAACCATGGACTCTTATAATAGTATGGTGGGGTCCAAAATAGAAATCACAAGGAATTGGGCAAGTGGCTAGAAGGTTTGAAACACTTAGGAATAGTCTATTCATAATTGGTTTGGGGCTGAGGTGACAAAAAGAAGGGGTAACAAATAGTTCCCAGAATTCATATGGGTTGCTAATTTTTGACAAAATATGTGTCCATGCAGACACATGAATAGTTCTTTGTAAATCAAAACTTGGGTCATACATATCAAGATGCATATGTTGGGAAAAGATGTCAGAATTCTGATACAACATGAGGTGGAACAAATAAGAAGAGTACCTAAAAATTCTTTTTGATTTGAACTGGGCCAATTGTTCCACTATGGAGTATGTAATCTGCTCAAAAAAATCAAGCCAATATTCCTGAGTCTTGTCGATGGCTTTCAGTCTAAAGAGGATAGCCATTTACTCTCCATAGACTACCATATCATCTTTCATGCCGAAAATGAAGTCCATCATAGATAGTGTGTCTTGGCTAGCTTGTGCGAATTGGGATCTTGTTGGAGGGAGTGTAGGCATAGTGGTGTCATCATCGCCCATTTGTAATTTGGATGTTAAGAAAATCAACTAAGTATTGATGTTTGCCCATGTTCTTTGCATTTTAGCAATAGTGGGAAACATGGCTGTTTTATCATGATACAGGGCTAACATGTCCCTGATAGCCTATAGTTTGATTTGCACCGTGAATGGACCCTATTGAATGGTGCTTGAGGGTGCATGGAACAAGTCTGCACATAATGAATTGTGCTAGTTGTGAAGTCCATATCCTCAAGGCAAATGTCTCATATTTCCCTACTCTAGCCCTCTAAAGACACCTTTGATGTGCCCCTTCTCTAAGAGTTTTGCTACTATCTCTTTGAAGAATTGGGTCCATGACTCCATCTTCATAATCTTTTATCTTTACTGGGTCACTTGCTTGACCAACTTCAGGGATTCTGGTCTGTGGATAGGTCTTCAATGGTTGCGTGGGAGCTGAAGCATATGACTTGCTTGCAAGAAACTTGTCAAGGGATTCATACATCCCAGCTCCTTGTTGTGAAGACTGTGTTCCCTCCATCTCTATATCTATTCTGTGATAACTGGTATGAACTTTTGAAAAATAGAAACACTTTCGCTAAAGCAAGTTTACTAGGAACCAAAAATGCAAGTAGTAGGAATTTTCTCACAGATGCAGGAATGCTTGAGAAACTGTAAGCTTTAGCTCTTGCTAAGAGGTATTTATTGACCTATCAAGTCTCAAAATGGCATTAAACTTGGAGAACCATCATCAATTCTTACTCAATCTTTATGGGACAGTGAGATAGACACGTTATGCAAGTGGCAGTGCAAGGTACCTTGGGTATTTCTAAAGATTTGGAAGATATTCAATGCATTGAGAAATTTTTGAAGATTTTGAAAAACTTTGAGCTGCTGACTACGTGTTCAAAAAACACTTATTTAAAAGAAAAGCGAGAAAACAAAAATGGGAAAACAAAGCAATACAGAAAGGGGAAACTATCTAACTATAATACATTAACCAAGTATCTTTATCTCCCTCTTGGATCAAAATAAGAATTTCTAAAGTCTCCTTCATGATAAGACAACTTATGTTGTCAGACAAGTGGTTGAATTGGATGTAGCTCTGGTGACTTGCTTTCTTTGTATACCACATTGATTGGCCTACATTTGAGTGAGTCTGAGTCAAAACTGCTTCCAACATATATAAACTCTTCTTGTTCTTGGAAGCTTGTCGAATGCCAGTTCTTGATACTGGCATGTCTTGTCAATAAATTAATGACTATTTGCTCATTAATAGAATCCCTTTGATATATATCATTATTTGGCTTATCTCCTTCTACCTCAAACTCAGGTTCTATTGTGTGATCATCCTCTTTAATGACTTCAAAATTACCAACCTCTCGAAAGGATAATTCTAGAAGTTTGCAATAATTTTGCATATGTAATTGAGTCTCAAAGCTATTTTGTTCATCTGCAACCAGCTCATAGCCTTCTTGAAAAATAGTATAACCTAAACCAATGATTTCAAACAAATCATTCAAATCATGATCAAGGAAATGTCCATGCTCCTCCACATCATCTTGCAAAGTAAGAAGAAAGTCAAAAATTATCTCTTCTTCATCAAAGATTAAGGCATACGCTTGTGACTTCTCACTCAAAATATTTAATTTATGTTGAGAGACCTGAGGATTGATAGAAGAGGTATCTTTTGACTTTTATTCCCTTAAAACATTTGGGATTTTATGATCTTCCTCAAATATGACGTAAGCACCCAGACCAATGGAGTCATAATTTCCATATGGGTCACTTTGCATCATAGCTAATAAATGATCATTTTCCTCTTCTTGATCATGTTCAGTCCATTCACCTAACTCCTCAACAAAAACCCTTTCTTCTTTATTCATCATAGCATGAGTTGCCTCTAACTTTTCAATTGGTTCATTGGTGATGTGATCCTTATATAATGGCTCAGATAATATCTTCATCTTAGAACCATACTTGGTTCTTAGGATGAGGTGAGACCAATCAAGGGACATATATCCTCTTATCTTGGCTGTAAAGTCTCTAGATAAACATAAGCCAAAAATAGGAGGTATATCTATGACTACTACATCTTGATTTACAATTATATTAGGACAAGTATATAATTGTAATGGGAGTTGTTTAATTCTCCCTATTGTTTGTACTGCTTTGCCATCTAGCTGCATGACCCCTTTAGTGAGTGGTTCATACTTTATTTTTAAAGTATCAGCTATCTGTTTAGGCATTACTGTAGTACTAGCCCCTGAATCTATCGTTGAATTATGCAATAGTTTCTTACCAACTATTAAAGTTAAATAGAAGGGATCTAGTTTGGATTTTCTTACCTTTGGTGCATTGTTCACTAGGGCTGTTGTTTACAGATGAACTGTGTCTTTGAGCTTTTCTTTTTCAGCAAGTCCTTCTTTGATAACAGTACATTTGGGAACTGCTTGGCCTTATAGAGATTCTTGTACTAGTGTCTTTTGTTCAAGAATAGCCAATATATCTCATATTGATACTTGTGCTGGAGTCTTCTTTAATTGATCCACCACATTTATTGGTCCCAGAGTCTGAGTTCTTTGAGAATAAGGATATCTTGTTTTTTCTTGAATTTATACAAGAATCACTTGATTTTTCACCAGCTAAGGCACTTCTTGTTTGACAGCTATGTTTCTTTGTCCTTGAAATGGAGGATTCTCCATGACTTGACTATTTACAACTTTAGGTTGTTCCACCATCCTTCTCTTTGATCTAGTATAATAATCTAATTGCACCACTGGTTTCTTGGAAATGGAAGTTTCATTCAAGAAAACTGATTCTTCATCTTCAACCCATGAGAATAAAGCATGTTATGGGGCTATTTCTTCTTCTTGTTGCAAAGACATCCCTTGCATTTGGGCCATTAAGACTGAATTTTGCATACCAAAAGATTGGTTGACTTGATTGTCACTAGAACTTGTAAACTGTCCATCCATTCTTCTTTGCTCTGCTACCTTTTGTTGTAGATTACCCATGGGACAATCTCTAGGCATATGAGCATTATTTCAAGGGAAACACCAAGCATTAGTGTCATCCACATAATTATTTTACCTTGGAACAATCTCCCTATTCGAATTGGGGGGAACAATTTGTGAGGGTGTAGGGACTACAACTAATTGATTTGCTGGCTAAGGGTTATTTTTTCCTTTGAGGACCCTAGTATTGGTTTGGATATGATGAGAATCTATTTCCTTGATAGCCTTGATATGGAGGCCTAGGGAAAATATTCTGCTATTTTTTCATATTAATCAGCTCATTAGAAAATATCCTTAAGATATTCTTGATATCATCCAGCTCAGATGACTGGGCAGGGACAATTTCTTTAGCAGGTGTTTGAGGATATGTGTACATAGACATAGGTGGGTTGATGGATTTAGGGGCTTCTTGAGGTAATGGCAAGGAAATATTTGGAAACATGGGCATGGGAGGCCTTGGAGACAACTTTATAGCATCTATCAAATTATTTTCATCTCTGACTACATAGTCATAAGCCTCTGGTAGAGTTTGACCTCCAAGTGACTGAATCATAATAGATATATTTTAATTTAAAGCCTTAAGATAAAACACTATAGCCATACTTGGTAATGGTCTAGTTGTAGTAGGGATTCTTTCCCAAGTCTTTTGAAATATGGAATTGAAGTCAGTCATCACTTCTTGTGGTGCCCTTTGGGTGGTAATTAATTGCTATAATAAAGAAGACTTATCACCCTTCTCTTCAAATCTTTCAAAGAAAAGATCTCCGAGCTAATCCCATGTAGATATGGTATTTGGGGTCAAGGACCAGTACCATTCTAGATCTTTCCCTTTAAAAGAAGCTACTAATAATCTTATGGCCACATTTTGTTGTGTGACAACATGTATAACATAGACATTTGATACATCCTGAAGATGTTCTTCAGGGGTTTTGAAGTCTTGCCCACTGAATTTGGGTAGAGCTTTCAGGGCATTCACTAGGATAAGGTCCCAAGTGGCTGGTGGTATTGGGAGAATCAAAGGACTACCAGTGTTCCAACTTGCATAATTTCTTGGGGCTATAGGGGCTCCCATATTTGCTCTTGGTATTGGTATAAACTGGTTGACTCTTCTTCTAGGACTAGTTACCAAAGGTGGCAAAAAAATACCTAGATTTACACTAGACTAAGATTTAGTTACTAGTCTGCAACTCTGACTCCTCGTAGCTCTCTAGTTCATATGATCTTGAAAGAAAATTCAATATAGTGTCCCACCGGGCATGCCAAAAACTGTTGATGGTTAAAATTGCACTTGTTTCTAACACCAATAATGGGAAGTTTCAAGATGTGGGACTTGCGACTTGAAAGAACCTCCAAATTTCTAAGAAGCTAGTCTCTTCTTTATATCAAGCATATATTGGGAAAAGGGATAGAAATTTTAACAAAAACACAAATGCAAGAAAGAAAATCTAACTATGGCAATGCGCCTGAATGTAATTCGACCCTTAATTCTGAGCACAGTGAGACTATATGTAAGATTCAATTACATTTAAGAGAAAACAAGGCATGATTAATGTAAAAGAAGAAAATAATAGAAACAGAGGCTTAAAACTTAGACTACTTTTGCAGTGACAGAGAAAATATCAACAAAGGCACAGAATTCAATCTTCTTATTAATTCTCTAGTCACATAAGAGGCACAGAAACATGCATAGTTATATAAACTTTCCAACTCAAGAAAACAAAACAAAGGCAAATGATATTCCTAATCACAGCTCTAGAAAGTCTAAAACCCTTAAAAACATAGCTTATACTACTTTTGCAATGACACATAAAATATCAACAAAGGCACATGATTCAATCTTCTTATTAATTCTCTAGTCACATAAGAGGCACAGAAACATGCACAGTTACATGAAATTTCCAACTTAAGAAAATAGAACAAAGGCAAATGATATTCCTAATCACAACTCTAGAAAGTCTAAAACTCATGACAATAATTCTCTCAAAAAATTCTCTCTAAGTATTTGATCCTTTTGGTGATATCTGTACCCCTATTTATAGCCTTGGATTCACTCTAGATTATCTGTGTGTTCCCAATCTAATAGCCCAACTGAAATCAAACCGAACTAGAAGTGTCTAATAGAAGATATTTCTTAGATTCTAAAATGCTTTGTCTTCCGGTAGTTCATTGGCTGAAATAGATCGTAGGATGCTCCCTTCTATTAAATGGAAGAGGACACTTGGCTAATTCCTTGAAAACCTCTTAAAAAACCTTCTCTTCATTTAGGATGCACTATAAAATGACACTTAGCATGTTCCACAACACTTACCTAAGACACACAACACTTTCCACTTAACTTATACTCTTTTTGTG
This sequence comes from Torreya grandis, assembly GCA_037957365.1. Classification (NCBI taxonomy): domain Eukaryota; kingdom Viridiplantae; phylum Streptophyta; class Pinopsida; order Cupressales; family Taxaceae; genus Torreya; species Torreya grandis. Next base: position 705,976 of record JARHVA010007053.1, read on the forward strand.
TCTTTGCTTAGGAGTGTTCTACCTCTGACACCTATCGCAATCCGCTTCTTTGAAACTTTAAAAACTTAATAGAAAATAAGAACCACAACATTTATCACCTGAGCAACTTTAAAAAGGGCATAGGGATAGGTGGTAATTTTTGCTTGCCTCGACAAAGGACACATGGTAATCTCCACTTTACTTAACTAGGGATATGTGGTGATCTCCACTACTTTTAGCCACCTTTTGAGAAACCTGTGGAAGGTGACATGTGCTGGTATCTATGTCACTCTATTTATATTATAGAAACAATCAGGCCTCATTTCATCTTTACATGGAAAACGACACTTGGCAGCTTCTGCTTTCTTCAGAAACAAAACCTGAGACCCACCACAGTCTTTACTATATTGGTGAAACAAAATGAAGAAAATTAGAATGTTGACACATGGTGGCTTTTGCTCTCTTTAGCTGGGATACATGGCATCTTCCATCACTTTTAGAAAAGCAAATTGAAACCTTCCGCGATTGCCACTTGGCACCCTCTGCCTGATCCTGACTCTTAGCTTGTTGAAACCTTCCACTCAAAAGAGATTTGAAACACAAATGTCGATATGAAATGTGGATGCCGACACTTGTCATGTTTCGCTGAGTTACTATGAGATACGTGGCAATCTCCACTTTACTTATAAAAATTGTAAAATGTGCGTCAGCTAATGACACTTGGCAGCTTCCGCCTGACTTCAACACTTAGAGAAAAATGAATAAAAAATGAAATTAGAGCCCGCGCTCTATTTCAAAACTTCTCCATCTTGAACCAAAGTATGTGGGAACAAAATTTTGTAGTGTACAACTGAAAATTAGAATGAAACGTAGAGTATTTTTTACTCTACACATTCATTTCATATTACCATAGTCCCAAATCACTTCCTTCATTCCCAAGTTAGCAATTCATTCTTTTACTTGAATAAACTTTCTCATCTAAACTTATTCACATATAACACAACACGTTTAAGCATACATAAGTCTCTATATTCCAGTTGTAAGTTATAACCAACAAAAACATAACCCCATATTATCATGCAAACATAGAAGTATATCTAACGTATATATAAGGAAAAAGACCATGAGCATGTATATAAATCCCAAGGAGGCAATTAGATAATCAGCATCCAACATTAAAACTATGGTTCTAAATGTTATTAATCGAAGTGACATTTCAAGCATGTCAAATTACTAATATATATAAGGTTCATTTCCTTGGCAATATCTACACCAATAATGTCGTGATGGTTCAAATCAAGAGAGTATATGGATGTTTCATAAGGTTAAATGAGGAATAATTGTCATACTAAAGAGTGATTAAAATTGATTGCCATACTTTCCATAATGGTAGTAACAATATGATTCACCAATATAACATTGGCTTTGGTGATCAACTTATTATTGAAGGTTAAAACCCAAGTACTATGACTAAGCATATTAAGAGAACATGTGCAAAAAATTTGTAAGGTAGCATAAGGATTAAATACCACTCTTAAATTATCACAAAGCCATTTACCATATGCTCCATGACAAAGGTATCAATGCAATCTACTAACACATATTTAGTAATTGGGTTTAACCAACAATCCAAGGATAAACTCAAGTACCCAAATCAGAATAAATTTATGCTTTCCATACAATATAGTAATGAACTCATCTAGACTTATTCATATGACTAAAAAATCACATAGATCTCCATTTCCAGTCACATTCATAACAAATAACTAAAGAATATTTCCATGTTCTATACTATACCATGAGTAAGATCTAGCATATACCAAAAGCAATGATCATAAATATATATACACATTTAAAAGTAATAATTTAATTCTCAACATTTATCATTCAAATTAGGATTCTAACTTGTTAATAATTCTAGCTAACATACTCAAGAATGTCCAAACACTAAAATGAGTGAAATTTTAAAATACAACCATGATAATCATTAAACCAAATTACATTGTTAAACAAGTCTATAGGTTTTCTATATCAAGTAACATATGCATAACCCTGAATAACTCTACTCATGATATCCATGAACTCATCTTATCTAACTAATCAAGATTATTGGCCTCAATGAAGAAACCAATAATGTGATGATCAAATCCAATAGTTACTCTAAGTTAGTAATAACATATGTCTATAAAAACATAATAAGATCATGTGATAAAATCAAGGAGCAATACTACATTATTTATGCCAACAAAATAATTTAGTATAAGGAAGAGAAACTAATTAAAATTTAATAACTTTGCATATGCAATGAATTACTTTCAATAAGGTATAAATTATGCTTTCTATTATTTAAGCTTGCATTCATTTTCCAATATTCCATCTACATAGATTAGCATGTCAACATAATTATCCAGCATCAAAATATGGTAGAATACTAACTAAGTCCATAGTCAAATATTCATTAAACTTTATCAATTAAGCAAGGAATATATGAGTAACATAAATAATTCATTACCAATGTACTTTGTATGTTCATAAGATAATCCAATCATGGAGAAACAAGTCACTAAACTAGACAAACCATCCCAACCAACCCTATGAGACCAACCATCATTGGCCCTCACCACCCCAACCACCAACAGAATGGTGGTTTTAGCAATAGGGTCAAGGAGGAAGTTTTGAATAGGTTAGATTTCAAACCAAGTACATCACAACACAAGGCATAATCACCAACAGTGGTACACTTCATGTAGTCATGAAGATGAAAAAGAAACACCACAAACAACTTAATAGTTATACTCAACCATGTACAGGACCCACGATAAAATCTATGAAGCATGATAAATAGACAACTTAGTCATACCAAATTACAAGGAAATAAGGTAGTAATCCAACAATCAATTGAAAATATAATTGATTATAATCATAATCAGTTCAAAATTAAAATAGGGAACATAAAATGCTCAATCCATGGATTCATCTTAATTCCCATAATGCCAACAAATAATGAATGGTAATAATTAACACAATATGAATTCAAATAACAAGATGATTTAAAATCCAATATCTAACATAGAATATTCGGGGGATCATCATGAGGTCTCCAAACTCATATGATCCCAAATATTAAATTTGGGTCAAAGGAGTTAATGGGACAATAGGCCATTTATAAGGTTTTTAAATAATAATGAAACCCTTGTTATAAAAATTATTATTTCGATAAGGTCTTAATCAATTATCAAGTTCAACGATAGACAAGTATACAAAATTTTTATCAAAGTCACAATAGGAATTTACCATTCAAAAAGATACACGGGAGGTTCCAATCAAAATTCATTACAAGAAATTTAACCAACTTGAGTTAATACAAGGGAAACACCATACCCAGTTTGTTAAGTAGAGGAGCCAGTTAATTTATTTGTAACACAATGGAATTCAAAATTAATAAAAAGTAAAGGCATAAATATATCCAATAGAGATACATCCATATGATCAAATTTGTGTCATACGCGCACTTGCCTAGCTAGTTTAAGAATAAGGGATCAACCCAAAGATCAATTTCCAGGGTTGATATTAATAAATAATAAAATTCAACCCATTTTAATATTAACACCCTTAGGTCAAATTAATTGGTTATTGGAAATTATCATATTAATGTGAAGACATAAATCTCATAATAGATTTAGCTCTTTCATACAATCAAGGTCCAAATCATTGTTAATTTAAAAATTGGGAAATTTATATTGATAACCCCAATTTTATAGTGGGTTAATTATACTCTGGTTCATTTTAATTCCAATCAGAAACTACAATGATAAGAGTTAATTTATCATAAATATTAGTGGAACCCCCAAATCGATTCATCAAATAGTAAATTATAATTAAAATGTGTAGAAATCTACCAAGATAAAAATAAACACCAAAATTATTTCCCATAACTATTTCATGAATCGACTAAAGTATATGATGCTAAAAGGGGGTAGGGTTTCGTTGGGTCAGAACACACAACAAGCTTTAGGCATAGAAATTCAATATTATGAAGTCTATGGTTTCATATAAAAAACAAGAGTGTATAACCAATATATGCATTTACCAAATCATGGCATAAAACTAAAATGGTTCTTTCAAAACCCAAATCATGCAAATCAGTTCTCTTTTGCTAGTTTATATAGAAAAAGGTATTTAATAAATATATGGCTTGCCATTAAAATCAGCATTCATTCCATTAATAACTAGTTTAACAACCACAATGGTTTACCTGGTGGGATGTAGGAGAAAGACAAACTCATACCATGGTAGCTAGATTAAAAAATTTGGTCAAAGAAATCACCCAATGCAATAGCAAATCGATCCATCCATTCTTCCTTTGTATTTTTTCAATATGGACCCCTTCATGTTATTTCTTATGTTTTTTTCTTCTACCAATCTTATGTTTTATTATCCATACTCTGCTTTTTCCTCTCTCTTCCTCTTTCCTCTTTTGCTATGTTTCTTTCCCCTTCTTCATTATTTTTGTTTCCTTTCTCCCTGTCACTCCTACACTCCTCCTCAATGTAATTTATTTTCTCTATGTATATCCCTTCATTCCTCCCTTACACCTCATCTCCTCCACTCCCCATCTTTCTATATCCTACATTTACCATACCTTCTACCTGTCCTCCCTTCTCCCCTCCACTCTAGAGTCTCTCCTCTACCCTATCTATCAACCCACTTCCCACACCCATTTGACCCACCCTCTTCCCATGCTAAACTCTATGGTAATGGTTATTAATGACCATTTTAAATTCAAGTCAAAAGGTCAATAAAAATTAACATAGTTAATAACAATTGGATATTATATATATATATATATATATATATATAATTTAAAATTTTAGTGGTATGTTCAAAAGCCACAAGGTAATGGAGAGAATTAATAATAATTATAATAATAGTCATATATATTATTTTAATGTTATTAAACATTTAAATACCATGATGACCAAATAACTATGTTATCGACACCTATTCTGTCACTAGGGAATGTAAATCACATGGAAGGGGCTAGTGTCATGGGGAGATAGGTTTAGGTAGGCCTCATTGGGAGTCTGAGATGATTGAGGGTGAGTCTAAAAAGGCCGAGGTGGTGAGGTGTATGTGGGAGAATGAGAAAAAGGGGAAGTTTGCTCAGATGGGTACAACACCCAATAATCATGTAGGGAACAACAATAATACAATAGGATGTAGAAGTAAAAAATGAAAAGGCACAATAACCTATGACTACATAAAAACATAACATAATCATCTAAAATCATAACATAAAACAAAAATGCTAGGTTACCTATCAAAACTCATTCGATTGTTAAGAATTACTTTGCTACCCTAAGAGCTAATACTAGCATTCAGCCAAGCCCATAGTTAGTACCTGTAACCACCAAGTGGATCCATCAGTACTATCTAATATAATAAACAATAAAAATGATAAAATAGTAATGAAATCTAATCAAGTATCAAATACATCAAATAATGCATACATCATCAAATATAGAATTATGAACATGATAAATTCATCAACATGAAATCATATATCATAGCATCATGATCTAATAATACAATCTAGTTAAACAAGGAAGTGTAGTAACAACTATACACATGATAATATTAATGCTTAATAGATAAACCTATAATATAGCAATAGTTAAGTAGTCAGGTAAGGGTATGCAAGGGTGGGATCGTGAAATCGTCCCCATCTTAGAGAGGAGTCGTGTCGATGACTATATCATCAATTGATGACTCGATTGTCCTAGGGACTTACTCTCTATATAAAGATTTCATCTACTCAATCATAATATTAGTTAGAAAAACATTAGCTTACATAATACTAAATAAAGAGAGTACAATATACCACATAGGTAAGGTACATTATTTATTTCCTATATCAATCATAATTATATCGATAGGAGAGTTTTATCAACTCACGCGCCATTTTAAAACACTAAAAGAATAATTAGGAGTTTATCATAAGTTGTATAGCAATAATGCCCCACACATGCCTCAACTCATGGTATAATTCCATATTCATGACACATAGGCCATTTATTAATATCCAAAATAGATAATAACAACCTTGGTATAAGGTCTAACATCTCTAAATTTGTTCTTATTATCACATCTACCAACAATATACCACCATTCTAACATAGTTCTAAGAAAACTATAAAAATTCAACCACCCTTATAGGCATGACTTTCTAAGTTTTAAGGCAAATCAACATTACTGACCATAGAGACAAATTTTTCCATGCCTCAACAATGCCAACAAAAGCTTCTGTTGCCCTCTAGGCACATCTCTTTTAGCTAAAAACTTGTGAAAGATAGACAAATTTTAACAATTTTATATCATTTAGATCAAACATTTTGATAGAAAACCCAACACTAGATATACATCCCTCTTTTGAAGAGAACATAACACATAAAACTATAACTTTTATGACAAAATTTACAAATCATATAATCCCATGAAGATTAAGCTATATAATCTAACTGAAATAGTGTCTTTACCAACACACATTATTTCTTACGCACAATTTAATGAGCATTCATCACAGAATGCTATGAAAAAATAGTAACTCATTTTGAATGGTTACTTCAAAACCAAAAATTACCATTTATGGGATGCAATGTCCCACACTATCCATACTGAATAATAGAAGAATCCAACTGAGGCCTAACATGCTACCCAATGGTTTACCGTATGCTCTCTAACAACATTATGATCTCACACAATGGTTACAGGAATCATAGTTCCACCATCATACTACACTTACCTCATGACAATAATAGACAAGAAAGAAATTACATGGGTACCTAAGCATACAAAATCCACCTAATTAGACTTATAGTGTTCATTCTAAAAACAAAACTATCATACTATCTAGTCATGCATAAAACAATACAAAAATATATTTTTGTATTGTTTTATGCATGACTAGATAGTATGATAGTTTTGTTTTCAGAATGAAAACTATAAGTCTTGATTAGGTGGATTTTGTATGCTTATATATATATATATATATATATATATATATATATATATATATATATATATATATATATATATATATATATATATATATATATATATAAAATAGGTATTGCAAGGTAATACCTCAATCACATCATGTCTACACAAACATTCTAACATGTGCGTACATTTCAGTAAGTGCCTCCTTATTGATTTGCATACACATCCACAATGTAGGACTGATTTGTGCTTCACCAGGCTTATATAATGAAATTTTACATAGGCTGTTTAACAACAAACTCAAAGAGGTGGATAAAGAATACTAAACCATAAGGCAACCATTATGTAGGAGGGTCACATGGCCAATAAATGGCTGTCATGGTGCACATTCTAAATGAATTAGGTGGCTTCCTTATGAAAATTGGTGGAGTGTATTTTCAACCTATGAAAGAATCCATTCCCTAGCCCATACCCGATCTATGAATTATGAAAATAGTGTCTCTTTACCCTCAACTTTATACTTGCATCAATGTTCAAAACTAGAATAATGATGTGGGATTACAACACATCATGACACTATACCTTGGTAACTTAACAAGAGATTCAACTTCCAAAACAAATTATAATACACAAGTGCTTGAATGCACAATTTATATTTTGAAAATACAAGGTCACTTATATACTACATAATTATAACACCAAGATAGCAAAGTGAATAGTAAAAAAAGTCCACACAATTCACATGATTAAGCACTTCCACATCTCATAAAGCTTATACAATATATAAACATAATAATGTACACGAATGAAGGAACACCATAATATAAATTCATAATTAGGTATAGGTTAATATGCCAATGTTTTTTTTCCATATTACAATGGTCAAACACACAGATGTGTTAAGCACAAGGGTTCATGTATCCACATTGGTCCACCTGATATGTAGATGCCATGTAAAAGACATTGGATACCATCAATGGTATCATATAATTAAATACAAAACTCTTAATTTTATCATATGAGTTAATTAAACTCACCCCATTAGGCCCATAGGCTTGAACCACACCCTTGGTCCTCCCAAGATGACATACTTTGGCCTCATCAAATAGTTTGTTCATGTAAATAATCAATGGACATGCCAACATTATCATAAAATTCTAATAACAAGCTTATATCCTGATTCAACTGATTGAAAAAATCCAACACATCAAAGGTAAAAATAATGTTCTTATTTTAACACAACATCAATTTGGGAAAAGGGTGAGCTTAGCTAAGGCTCAGGGTGAATACAAAATCACTACTATGGGAATCACAATTCCCACAATTAGCAACTTTAATCATAACTTGAAATAAACATCCTCATGGTTGAAGGAAATATCTAATGTCTCTGTAGACATCCTCATAAGTGCCAACATGAAAATAAATTCTTCATATGCATCCCCATGGGTGTATAACCTAGCAATGATAAATCAACATACACATGAAATCAAACATATTCAATAATAAAACATACATCATAGATGTAAAACTGATCCATGATCATAATAAACATGCCAAAGCTAGCTAAACTTAGCCATTTTGGAGTCATGAAGTCACTTGATTCAAAAAATAAACTCAAAATAGATCAACAAAGTCCAGCGCAACTTAGCTAAAATGTAAAAGTTTTTAGCATCACATAAGTTTACCTATAAACATGACGTATAATAGCTACCACATAATAATTTAGATTAAAAAAAATTTTAAGTTTGCCTATAATTACATTACCTTGGATGACCCAATGCCTCTCAGGCACTTTTATCCCAATAAAATCATTTTATCATTACACCCAGTCACTTACAGTGACACCAAGGGCAAGCCAAAATCTAAAGTTATTTACCAGAACTATTACCATAATGTCATTACATAAAAATTTAAGCATACCAAATTTTTATAATATAAAAAAGAAATGGGGAAATCTTGTTATCTAAAATCATCTCACCCCATGGAGATGTGTCCACTTTACTAAAACCATCCATAGCATGAGCCCTAGTTGGTATACCTAGGCAAGTTCATAGGTTCTCAATAGTTCAGTCTTCCCTAGGTCATAATGTTCCAAGTAACTAAGGAATACTCACCCATACAAGTTGACCCTAGATATCTAGACATTATTCCTTTGATTCTAAGAGTGAAGCCTATATCAGCTAACTCCCATTGACCTGCCCATAAAATTAAATGGTTATAGGTGAGACTTGCCCTGATGAAATTAGATTTAGGAAGGGTTAACCCAAACCAAGGCTAGGGGTGATAATAATAGATATAAGAAAATCCATATTCCTTGGAATCATTCCTTTCAAGTGATGCATAGAACATAACAACAATAATCAAATATAACATAACACCTTAACCTTCAACTTGAAGGGTTAAGTGTCTAGGGAATTACTTCTCAATTTCACTTGATTGGGATAACTCATTGGTCACCAAGTAGTAATAATACAAATCCCACAGTTATAGCTCTAATATCAAAAGAGATAACACCCAAAAAAAATTTGAATTTGCATATAAGAGTATGCATTTGGATGCGTAATAGACCCAAACCTTGTTTGTTGAAGAAAGTGATACTAGTATAACGTACCCGTATAACACAACCAAAAATGTTAATATTAACCCTAAAAGTCATCAATGGTCACAACAATACCATGACATAGAAACCAATAGAACATTTTTCCTAATGACAACTAGGCATAATATTTATCTTTCTATACACATAGAGAATCATGCTATCAACTTGAGTACCAATGTACTAAGTTAAGTCTCTTTAAGCATGTAAAGATATATCAATGGCATAAGAGATTATAATAAAATTACAAGAAGGGTTTTTTCAATCCCATAACAAATGATTAGGAATAAATATGGGGTTAATTCCTCATCCAACCACTAATGATATAGTGGCATCCATTCATGGAAACTATGTAAATGATTCTGTATTGGCAAGGAGACATTATGAAACAATAGTTGGAAGAAAAAATAATAAAACTCAAGTTCATGGTGGCCAAACCCATATATTACCTTACATTGATTATCTTATCAACTAATGTTATAGATAAGGAAGGCATAAAGTCCCCTCCTATTTTCACACTCACATTAGCATTTCCATCCAACATGTGTAGTCAATAATTATTAAGCATGAATCCGTTACAACCAAGGGGTTTAGAAATTAAATAAATCCCTTTTTCATTAACATCACACTAACTATATTCTTCATGGTTTGGTAAGTACAGTATCCATAAGAACAACCATGAGGTAAACATGCATCTATCCATTTCATATTACAATAGTCCCAGATCACTTATGTCATTATCAAGTTAGCGATTCACTCTATTACTTGAAAAAACTTACTCATATAAACTTATTCACATATACCATAACATGTTTAATCATATATAAGTCTCTATATTCTAGTTACAAGTTGTAACCAACTAAAACATATCCCCATCTACTCATGCAAACATAGAAGTAGATCTAACATATATATATATATATATATATATATATATATATATATATATATATATATATATATATATATATATATATATATATATATAAGGAAAACAAACCATGAGCATGTATATAAATCCCAAGGATACAAATAGATAACACTCAACAACCAACATTCAAACTATGGTTATAGATGCTATTAATCCAAGTGATATTTCAAGCATGTCAAATTACCAATACATACAAGTCCATTTCCTAGGTAGTCTCTACACCAATAATGTCCTGATGGTTCGAATCAAGAGAGCATATGGAAGATTCATAATGTTACATGAGGAATAACCACCACACTAAAGAGTTCTTAAAATTGATTTCCATACTTTCCATAATGTTAGAAGCAAGATGATTCACCAATATAGCATTGGCTTTGGTGATCAACTTATCATTCAAGGTTAAAACCTAAGTAATATGACTAAGCATATTAAGATAAATATTCAAAAAATCCATAAGGCAACAAATGGATTAAATACCACTCTTAAATTGGAACAACACCATTTACCATATAATCCAGGACAAACGTATCAATGTAATATACTAATATATCTTTAGTAATTGAGGTCAACCAACAATCAAAGGATAAACTCAAGTACCGAGGAAAAATTAAATTTATATTTTCCATATAATATAGTATCCATCTAATCTATACTTATTCATATAACTAAAACATCCCATAGATCTCCATTTCTAGGCACATTCATGTCAACCAACTAAAGAATATTTCCATGTTTTATATTATACAATGAATAAGATCCAATGTATACCAAAACCAATGATCATAAATATATATACACATCTAAGAGAAATAATTTAATAATTCTCAATAATTGTCATTGAAATCAGAATTTGACCTTGCTAATAATTCTAGGCAACATACTCAAGCATTTCCAAACACTAAAATGAGTGAACTATTAAAATACAACCATGATAATCATTATGTCAAATTACTTTATTGAAAAATTCTATAGTTTTTTTTATGTCAAATTACTTTATTAAACAATTCTATAGGTTTTTATATCAATTAGCATATTCTTAAGCCCGAATAACTTTGCTCATGATATCCATGAAACCATCTTACCCAACTAATCCAGATTATAGGCCTATAACATCGTAATAAGATCATATGGTCAACTCAAGGATTAATACTACATTATTTATAACAATGAAATACTTTAGTAAAATGAAGATAAACTAACTAATATTTAATAACTTTTCATATGCATCAAATTAATTTTAGTAAGGTATAAATATAGCTTCTTGTTATTTAAGATTGTATTCCTTTTCCTGCATTCCATCTACATAGATTAGCATGTCAACATAATTATCTAAAACCAAAACATGGTAGAATACTAACTATGCCCATAGTCAAATATTTATTAAACTTTATCAATTAATCAAGAAATGTATGAGTAACATAAATAATTCAATACTAACTTACTTCATATGTTCGTAAGATCATCCAAGCATGGAGAAACAAGTCAGTGAGCTAGACAAACCCTCCCAACCAAAAATATGTTCCCAACCATCGGTGGCCCTCACCACCCAAGCCATTAGCAAAATGGTGGTTTTGGAAACATGATCAAGGATAAACTTATAAGCATGTTTGATTCTAAACCAAAGACATAACAACACAAGGCACAATCACCAATAGGGGTACACTTCATGTAGTCATGAAGTAAAAAATGAAACACCATAAATAACTTAACAATTATACTTAACCATGTCAAGGACCCATGATAAGTTTAGTCAAGCATGATAAAAATATATCTCAATCATACCACATTACAAAGAAACAAGGTAGGACTACAATAATCAATCAAAACCATAATCGATTATAATCATAATTGATTCAAAATTGAAATAAAGAAAATAAGTCACTCAGTTCATACATTCATTTTAATTCCCATAATGCCAACAAATAATGAATGGTAATAATTAACACAACAAGCATTCAGACAACAAGATGATTTAAAATCCAATATCTAACATAGAATATTTTGGTGATCATCATGAGGTCTCTAAACACATATGAACCCCACTATTAAATTTGGGTCAAAGGAGTTAATGGGATAATAGGCCATTTATAAGGTTTTTTAATAATAATGAAACCCTCATTATATAAGAATGATGATTTTGACAAGGTCTTAATTGATTCCCAAATTTAGCGATACATAAATTTTATCAAAGTCATAATAGTAATTTACCATTCAAAAAGATACACGGTAGGTTCTAATCAAAATTCATTATAGGTAATTTAACCAACTCGAGTTAATACAAGGGATACACTATAACTAGTTTGTTAAGTAGAAGAGCTAGTCAATTTATCTTTAACACAATAGAATAAAACATTAATCAAAAGTTAAGGTATAAATATCTCCAACTTAGGTACATCCATATGGTCAAATTTGTGCCATACATGCACTTGCCCATTCGGTTTAAGAATAAGGGCTCAGCACAAAGATTGATTTCCAGGGTTCATATTATTCAAGAATAAAACTCAATCCATTTAATTATTAAGAGACTTAGGTAAATTAATTGGGTATTAGAAATTATCATATCATTTTTAACTATATATCTCATAATATATTTAGTTTTTTCATACAATCAAGGTCTATATTGATGTTAATTTAGAAATAGATAAATATATATATTGATAACCCCAATTTTGTCATGGGTTAATTATACTCTGATTCATTTTGATTCCACTAAAAAACTATTGTGATAAGGGTATATTTATCATATATTTTAGTGGAGATGCCAAATAAATTCATCAAAAAAGAATTATAATTAAATCGTGGAGAAATATACAAAGATTAACATAACCACCAAAATGTTTTCCCATAACTAGTTTATGAATCGACTAAAGCATATGCCACCAAAAAGGGATAGGGCTTATTCATGTCAAAACACACAACCAAATTTAGACATGGTGATTCAACATTGTGAGATCTATGGTTACATGCAAAAATAAGAGTATTTGGATTAATAAATCTATTCAAATAAATCACCCAATGTAGTAGCAAACCGATCCCTTTATTCTTCTTATATATTTATCCCATATTTCACCCCTACGTATTCTTTATTACATTATTTTCATTCTATAAATATTTATTTTTATTACCCATACTCCTCTTTCTCCTCTCTCTTCCTTTTTTCCTCCTTCATTGTGTTTCTTCCCCCTTCTTCAATGTGTTTCAATCCCTTTTCCCATGTCACTCTTGCACTCTTCCTCACTACATTTTATTTTATTTGCATATATCCAATCATTCATACCTTACACATCATATCCTCCACTTCTCATCCTTCTCTACCATGCATTCATCATACCTTATACATTATATTCCTCATCCTAGAAGACAAGGAAAGGTTATTTCACTCTAAGTTATGGGTGAAAGGTAAGCCTTTGCATTTTATTCTTGATAGTGGGAGTCAAAAGAGTTTAATCTCTATTAATGTTATGGAAAGTCTAAATATATCCATAAAGCCTCACCCAAAGCCATATAGTATTGGATGATTGAGCCTGGGGAGATACCTCCATGTCACTCACAAGTGTCTTCTTTCATATGTAATAAAACCTTTCCAAGATGAGGTCTTGTGTGATGTGATCAATCTAGATGTCTGTGATTTACTCCTTTGTCATCCATTCATGTATGAATGACATGGCATCTATGAATCAAGAACCTAAAGGATCACCCTCACTCTTGGAGCACAATGCTATAGGGTACTAAAGGTACCACCTTCCACATTTGTCTCCCTAATTAGTGCCAAACAATGTAAGAGATTAGCGGAAAAGACAAATAAATTCATTCTCATGGTGGTCAAGCCATGAAGATCCAAGAACGCTGATGTTACATCCCTGACTACACAATCAACACAACAACATAAGCAAATGGGTCAAATCATGGGAGAATATGATGACTTATTTAAGTCTCCCATGGGAGTTACACTTCACTTTCAGGTAAAAAATTATATCTATTTGCTTCCAGGATCACGTTTGTCTAAAAACCCTATGCATCATAGATCTATTTTGGAGAATGATGAGATAAAAAGATAAATTCAAGAATTGATCCAAAAGGGTCACATCAAGCCAAGCTCTTCACCTTGTGGAAGCCTAATTGTCCTGGTGCCAAAGAAGGATGAAACATGGAGGATTTACATTGACTATCAAAAACTAAACAAAATCACTGTGAAGAAATGCTACCCCCTCCATAGGACTGATGACCTATTGGACCAAATCTATGGTGGACATTTATTCACCAAAATTTATCTTAAATTTGGATATCACCAAATTTCTATCAACTCCATCAACATATAAAAGACTGCATTCAAGTCTAGGGAGGGGATCTTCAAATGGTTGGTTATGCCTTTTGGTTTGACTAACTCACCTACAACCTTTATGAGGATGATGGATGACATCTTGTGACCCTTCACCAACTAATTCATGGTTATCTACTAGGATGACATACTCATCTACAATAGAACATGGGAGGAACATCTATAACATCTCTTGAAGGTGCTTCAAAATATTTAGAAGTATAAGTTGTATGCAAATATTGATAAGTTCACATTCGAGATGAAAAAAATTTAGTACCTAGGGTACATTATGGATGAAGAAGGGATCCATGTCAACCCAGAGATGATTTGGGTTACTCAATAATGGCCTACACCAATGACCCTCAGATAACTTCATATTTTCTTGGGTCTTGCAAATTTTTATCACAGGTTTATTCTTGGATTCTCACATGTTGCTTGGCCACTAAACCAAGTGAATAAAAGAAGAGATAAAGATGTATTTCAATGGGGTGAAATATAATAAAGAGAATTTGAGAAATTTAAAAATAGACTTTGTTTAGCTCCTATTCTTGCCTTGCTATACTTGCATCAACCTTTCAAGTTGATGACAGATGCATCTGAGTATGCCATGGCAGTTGTCATCATGCAACATAGCCATCTTATTGCATATCATAGTAAAAATTTCAATGATAAAATCAAGAAATACCCAACATATGACAAGGAGCTCTATGCCATTATGAAATCTTGCAAACAATGGAAACACTACATCTTGGGGAAAGAAATGATCATCTACACTGATCACAGACTATTGGAATTCATCAAGACATAGAGCAAACTACATTATAAGAGGCACCATAAGTGGGCCACATATCTATAAAAATTCTATATGATAATCAAAAATAAAAATGGGATCTCAAATACTACCATAGATTATCTGAGCCATCCACCAATTGTTGCACTCACAATAGTTCTTTATCTGTGCAAACATGAGACTAACACCTAGGGTGCTTTGTATGAAATAGATCTTGCCTTTGCTGATATATATAAGGCACTTAAAGAAGGTAAAGATGTCTTTAATTTTTATTTACAATATAATGTCCTCTATCACATGGGGCATATCTATGTTCCAGTTATAGAGTAATGGAAGATGATATGGGAAGCACATTTTAGTAGGACAACTGGGTACTTTGGTATAGACAAGACATTGGCAGTTTTACAAAATAACTTCTATTGGCCCCATATGTGGAAGGATGTGGAATGGTACCTAAAATATCTCACCCCATGTGTGATATCCAAACCAAAAAATAAGAAACAAGGATTGTACACACCATTGCCAAAACCAATCAGGCCTTGGGAATCTGTCTCAATGGATTTTCTCTCAGGTTTTCCCACTTTAAAACATTCCAAAGATTATATTTTTTTTGTAGTTGATCATTTTTAAAAAATGGCTATCATGATTGCTTGTAAGAAAACTATGTTTACTGAGGAAATTTCTTAGCTATATTTTAATCATGTATGGATCCATTTTAGTCTCCCCAAGTGCATTGTTTTAGACAGAGATAGCAGGGTTTTTAATATCTTCTAGTCCACTTTATGGAAAATGATGGATACCAAGCTGATGAAGTCCACAAGCTTCCATCCATAAAATAATGGTCATATAGAAGTGGTGAACCACTTGATTGTCCATATGTTCTAGATGTATCACTCTAAACATCCATGCACATGGGATGAGGGGCTTCTTTTCATATAACATGGATACAATCAGGCCTTGCACAACTCCACCAAACATAGTCCATTCCAAGTATGCTTTAAGTTCCAACCCATGGCACCAATTGATGTAGCCATTACATCCTCCACCATAGAATACACACCTCATGGGGGATATGAGGTAGTAAAATAAACAAAGTTCATTTAAAAAATCCAACACATTCAACAAGTTCATGACATCTTGGAAAAGATGAATCATAAGTATAAGCAATGCCATGAAAAACATAAGGTTACACATCATTTTGCTATAGGTGATAAGGTTTGGTTGTGGATTAAAAAGGAATGACACATATCCAACACATAATTTTTTTGACTCTATGATATGTTTCCTACACCATCATCAAACAAGCTAGAGAAGATGCTTTTGAATTGAACCTGCTAGCCTACCTTGGTCTGCATGCAATATTCAATATGGAGCTCCTCAAACCATATCATCCACCTCTATTGGACACTTTAGTCATATAATAACAAATATACATTGATGAGCTTGATCCATATATTTTTTCTGTAGTAGAGGAAGATCAGATTGTGGACACTTGGATGAAGACAACAAGAGGGTGCTCTATTCCACTTTATTGAGTGGTCAAAAGGGGTAAGCTTAACAACCAAGGTGAGTGGCTCATAGAGAATAAAACCAAGACACAAATACTAAAATTGATGATGAATATTGATGAAATGTGGACCATTTATTCTCAAGGTGGGAGTAATGATGTAGGAAACACTTTAGGTGACAATTCAAGTGATAGTTCTACCCCAGTTGGTGGTAGAGCCATAACTTTTTCACCATAGCTTTGTTTGACTCCCTGTTTGAATAGTTAAAAATATAAGAATGAGGAGAACATGATGAGATGGAACTTATCTATGATCGGTGGTTTTTGATCCCTAAAAACCCAATGGAAGTGTCCCAAATTTCAATTTTAATAGTGCAGTCTAAAAATAGTAAGTTTCTAAAAATAGTGATTTCTTGAATTTTGTAATGTTGTAAATCGTGGAAGTTGAACCACTTCATCTCCCTCAATATTGGTGACCTTACACATCCTCCTCCTACCTTCAAAGTATGTATAAAAATAGATGTATCCTGAAAAGGAGATCAAATATCTCTTCCTAGAGATAAGCATATTTTTTTTTGTAATTTGGTGAGCAATAAAACATTTCTTCCTAGAGATAGAATTATATAACTATTTATTTTGTGTTATTGAATAATATTTCATCCAAAACCTCTAATTTTTGGATCAGTGGTATCAAAGTAGTTTGTATTTATAATTTATGATCTCGAGGATGAGGCCAAAATATAAGAAGCTTGGGTGGAAAATAATAGAACCAACATACTATCCACCTATTTGCTCCAAATGACCTCAAATGGTGGACAAAACTAAGACATACAATCCATTAAATGAAATGGTGAATGAATCCCTCCAATGGTAGCAAGCATAGATGCTACAAAAATTCACTCAAATCCTCCAAAAAATCTTGATGGAAAATTTTGGCTCCTCATTTGCAACCCCTGGCTCCATGGAACATCCTTTCAGTACTCCAACACCCTTCAAGGTTTAGGTGAATTTTGATATCCATAGATTTGAAGGAAAAATAAATGCTAATGCAGTAGAAAATTGGTTGGATAAATTATCTTCATATTTTTTTGTAAATAAATTCACCAGTGGAGAGAAGATCACTTTTGCTCTTTTGAAAGCATCATTACCCATCAAAAATTGGTAGGAAGTGTACAAGAAAAAGTTTAGTACAAATGAAATTGGACTTGAGGTGGAACCTACTTGGGATGATTTCATGGAAGACATAATGGAATAATACTACACCATTGGAGGATATGATGATTTGTATATATAGTGGCAACAAATTTGCCAAGGTAAGGAATAGTCTATTTAAGATTAAATTGACATTTTTCATTCTCTGTTTATGAGTTTGGGCATCCAAGAAAGTGAGAAACACAATGTTCTCAAATATCATGGTAGAATACAATGGTATATAGGGGGAGAAATGGAACTCTTCAATTTAGAAACCCTTGGTAAAGCATAAAAGTTTGCAGTGAGGATTGAGCAAAAGTATGGAAGAAAGAACATAAAGAGTCAGCCTTAGAAATGGAAAAGTGACAAAGAAGGTCAAACATGAGTCCAAAATTAGAAGAAAAAGGAGTTTCAAGATAATAAGCCTCAAAAGGGGAAGACTGGGAAATGGTGTGGCTACCACAAAAAGAATGTGGCTAACTCAAGTTTCAAGATAATAAGCCTCAAAAGGGGAAGACTGGGAAATGGTGTGGCTAACTCACTCCAAAGAAGAATGTCAAGCCATCAAGTACTTGATTTTTGAGTCATAATCCTCGACATCTATTGCTCTGTCTCATACACACCCTAAATTTGAAGAGGGTGAAGAAGAGATTATAGATGCTAAGCTTGATACCATCATTACTTCATCAGAAACCCACATGGAAAGGATAGATGACAAGGAAAGGTTGTTTCACTCTATGTTATGGGTGAAAGGTAAGCCTCTACATTTTATTCTTGATAGTGGGAGTCAAAATAATTTAATCTTTACTAAGATTGTAATAAGTCTAAATCTATCCATAGAGCATCACCCAAAGCCGTAAAGTATTAGATGGTTGAGCCCAAGGAGACACCTCCATGTCACCCACTAGTGTCTTCTTTCATATACAATAAAACCTTTCCAAGATGAGGTCTTGTGTGATGTGATCAATCTGGATGTCTATGATGTATTCCTTGGTCAACCATTCATGTATGAAAAACATGGAATCTATGAATCAAGAACTTGAAGGATCACCCTCACTCTTGGAACATGATGCTATAGGATACCATAAGTACTATTGTCCCCCAAAAATATCACTCATTTTTGGGACAACATATGAACTATTTTGGCTCAACAGACCAAAATCATCTCTCCCCTTTTTAGGAATTGTTCTGAGCATTCAATTTCTTAATTTTTCAAATATTTTCCAGAAATCTATAGACTCTGTATGCTTGAATCTATGAACTCTGCAGGCTTGAATCTATGGACTCTATAGGCTTGAATCTACGGACTCTGTAGGCCAAGTTCTATAGGCTTCATGGTTTGATTTCTATGGACTCAGTAGGAAAGAAGAAATATCTCAACACTTGGGTGATTTCAAGGTTGGTTCAACCAAGGAGCGGGAAAGTGATTGAACCAATAAAGAGATCTTCCCAATATAGAAGTAAAACTCTGCCCAATTGAGAGGCGAATACTGAGACTTTGAGCTTAGATTGTAATTTCATTTCATTTTATCTGAATGAGAAAGTAAGTTACTTGTAGACTTTGTGCTATTTTGGCTTGTGCTACTTTAGGAAATTGTTCTTATGTTTGTTTCCTATAAGAATTCTTATTTATTTAACTTGACAAGCAGAATTAGTGAAGGTAAAAAGGGAGGTGTCCTGAAGCCAACTATGAGAAGACTTTGTGCTTTCACAATTGTTTTCAGCATGTGTTTTTCCTTTTCTTTCTGTGTTGAGGATTCTGGGATGACTTTGTGCCCCCATTATCCTGTGTTATACTCTTTGGGTAGTTGAGGTGAAAACTTTGTGTTCTATTTCATCCTGCTGGTTATTGCACCCTTTGTCACTAGTTACTTTTACTACCTGAAAGAAAATCTTGCTATTTCCTGAAAGAACACTTCTGAAAGAAGAGAAGTGCTTTCATCATTTCCACCAAGATTTTCTCGTTTGTCTGTGAGAATCATCTCTAAAAGAAGAGAGATGGATGGTTCATTCCACCCTTGTGTCTTACTTTTTTCTTATATATATAGTATATAGCCTCCGTATATTTAATAGGGAACCTCCCCTTGATGAGAGGAGATATTTGTCCCCTTTGGATGTGGTAAACCTATAACATTGGATGACCAATCTCCCTATGTTGTGGTGATAGGAACTATTTTGGTCACCAGTTAGCTGGCTGACAAAATATTCACCCAATAGTTTTTGGTGACTCCGATGGGGATGAACGTGCAATCTAAAGCCTCAAGTTTTAGATTGAAACAATTCCTTCCCTTATCCATTATATAGACTTTGGTGAATCCATTCTGTGTCTTACCATTATCATTATAGGCTTACCATCTTCCTCCATCTCCATTATTTTATCTAGTTTGCAAAACTAGAGTTGCTAGAAAAGAGTGCACAGTTTGAAGCCTCAAGCCTCAAGCTAAAGTAGGGCCAGTTCTTTTCCATTTTTGTTTTGTGATTTGGCCACTCCACCCAAATTTTTTATCCCTATTTTTCATAATTAAATCATGGCAGTTCGAGGCCCTTAGGGTAACTCTTTTGGCCCACTTAATTTCACTCCACCCCTACATGAACTCCCACGTAGTTCAAGACAGAACTTCTCCAAATTATTTGGAGATGGGAGAGTTCACCTTGATGAACACATTGCAGCCTTCAACATACCTTGTGGTGTGATAGGGGTGGAATTTGAAGATGTGGCAGTTAGGCTTTTTATGGAGACCCTACAAGGTGCTAATGTAGATTGGTTTTACCATCTGCAAGCTGGATTAGTGACTGATTGGGACACACTTAAAGCCAAGTTTGAAGCAAGGTTCAAGCCTACAGAAGATGCACATGCCTTACTAACCAAGCTCACACAGATGAAGAAGGAGCCCCATGAACCTATGAGGGACTTAATTTCCAAGTTTGACAAGCTGAGGCATAGGATTCCCATGATTGCCTAGCCGACACCTCAGAATCTCAAGTGTTTTTTCATCAACTCAAAGTTGCCTGAAGTGAGTTTCTTGCCGAGACGGGCTAGACACATAGACCTTGTTACTATTCAGGACTTGGCTACTAAGATAAAAGATGACCTTATCTTGGCAAGAAAGATAAGGAGAGATCCTAACAGAGGTAAACCCTCTTCATCTTTTGAGTATCCATATATAGGCACCACAGATCAGACAGTGCAAAAGCTGGTAAAAAAACTGATAGCCTTGAAAAGGCAAATGGCCCAAAGTATGTCTAGTCCTCCTAATTAGGATATGCCAAAGAGGGAATTTCAAAATCAACCATATCAAGGCAATACCTCCAGGAATCAAGGGTAGCCTAATCGTCTTCATCCCCCATAGAGGAACCTTGTCCTTGAAGCACCTCCAACCAACTCAACAATTGGATATCTAGAAACAAAACATGCTTTCTCTTTCCAACCTAAGTTTGAGCAAGAAAATGATGCTGATCTATTCACAAAGGATCAAGAAGAATCAGATGGTGAATCTCACATTAGTTTCCTAAATTACTAGGATGAACCCAAAAGTGAAGGTGAAGTAGTCGAAGGATCATACATAGTATTCACCTAGTCTGAGAATTAGTCAGCCCAACAGGCCAACAAAGAAAAGATAGAGGAATGACCTCAACCAACAATCTTAATTTCTGAGTAGAGAACCCCTCTTCCTTTCTAGTTGAAGGACCCGGTGATTGCCAAAAAAGTAAGTGCATCGAACATCTCTGCACCTTCTAATTCAACTTCATAGATCAATCCTCCCCCTCCCAAAAACTAAAAGGATGAACTCCCATCCTCTCTTCCAAGTCCGTCTCAGTCATTTGACATGATTGATCATGTCAAGAAATCAAAAATTCAAATCACTGAGTTTGAATCCCTGCAACCCAATCCTAAGCAATTGGACATTGGTGGAAAACTAGGTGTGGACCTGTCTAAGGCAAAAATTGTGGTCACCCAAATGTCAGCCCCTGTAGCTCAAATTTTGTTTGAGCTATTAGGTAGGGGTAATTACTTCTTGACCATAGAGGATGCTCATGTCCCAACTGATGAAATTCCTATAGCTGGCAATCCAAGATTTGATCCAAATAAGACATCAGAAGAACTGGTAGGGCGCAGTACAAATCAAGAAGGATCTTCCATCTCCAATGAAGAGAAACTTGATATAAGATCAAATTTTGATGATGCTTGGATCCTAGAATTTGATAGAAGCAATTATTCCACTCATGATGGATGCAGATCTCTGTTTCTTAGATTGAAGAATGCTCAGGATGAAGAGATCAAAATCCTTCACACCAAAGGAGATGTTGAGCTGATGGTTTGTTAGGAGTTTGAGGTTGATAATCAAAGCATGTGCTAGACTGAACTAGTAGAACAACAAGCTATGGTGGTGGACCATACTGTTGTACTCCAAAGTCAATAAAAAGAACTCTTCACCAAGAGAGCAAGGAGTTTTGGTTTTCAGTTTGAAGACCACGTCCTACCATGGGGCAAGAAGAAGAAAGAGCCAAGAGGAAGACACAAAAAATTGGTTTCCTGGTGGAGAGTTCCATTCACCTGTCACCAATTCTAGGGACAAAATGGTTTCCTCCTAGTTTATCAAGATGGAATGCCATATTCATTGTCTCACAATGGGTAGTGTCTGAATCACTTCAATTCTTGAAGTATCAAATAAGTTCACCTATACATATGTACCTTTGTATAGTCTTTAGTTTTATTTTATTATTTTTATTTTCATTTTTTGGAGCCTTTCTTTTTGGGTAGCATGACTCCGTAGCCCAATGGCATACTTCAAGGCACTGGAGATTCTGGTTTCTACTCCCCTTAGCTGATCCAAGTTTTCAACTGAAAGAAGTTCCCCAACTGGAGCCAACTATTGTCCCCCAAAAATATCACTCATTTTTGGGACAACATATGAACTATTTTGGTTCAATAGACCAAAATCCTCTCTCCCCTTTTCAAGAATTATTTTGAGCATTCAAGTTATTCATTTTTCAAAGCTTTTCTAGAAATCTACAGACTCTATAGGCTTGAATATATGAACTCTGTAAGCTTGAATCTACAGACTCTACAGGCTTGAATCTACAGACTTTGCAGGCCAAGTTCTATGGCCTTCACAGGTTGATTTCTATGGAATCTGTAGGAAAGAAGCAAGATCTCAACACTTCGGCGATTTCAAATTTGGTTCAACCAAGGAGCGGGAAAGTGATTGAACCAATAAAGTGATTAAAGCAAGAAAGCGATGGAACCAAGGAGCTGAGAAGGCTGCCTGAACCATTGAAATAGTCAACCAATGATGTCCCCATGGATATCAAATTTAAGGTAATAAAATATCTGCTAAGTTTCAAATGTGTCATGGAACCTAAAAACAAACTCAGCAACCAACTGAAGAAGGAGCCAAAAGAGCTGGCAAAGCTAAGAATATAGCCTTAAGGGCTCAGATTCTAGGAAAAGAAAAAATCGGAAAGGGGAAAAGATAGCCTAGGAGCTTAAATTCCAAGAAGAGACAAAGCTAGAAAAGACAAAAATAGAAAGAGGACAAAGAGGAAAATATCTACGCAGTAGTTATTCTGGTAGCTAGAATAGTCTGCGAAGTAGATTTTCTAGCTTGCAAACATTGAGGATGCAGCCTATTTTTATTCCATGAATTAAAGGCAAAATGGATAGCTACACAGACATCATAAGGGATAGACCAGATGATCCAGACTTAGGAGAAGACATATGGGATGAAATGACATGCCATAGTTAAGATAGCTGCCCTGTTTTCAATGCAGTCCTTTGACAAACCTGGAAATTCATTCAAGGCATTGAATGCACAACATGGGCCATTCTATGGAACAAAGCACCAAGTATTTCTTGGTTTCTATATATTTTAATCTCTTTTATTGTTTTAGGGAGATCTTCCCATTACCAGAAGCAAAACTCTACCCAAATTGAAAGGCGAATACTGAGACTTTGAGCTCAGATTGTTGTTCATATTATTTTATCTGAATGAGAAAGCAAGTTACTTGTAGACTTTGTGCTGTTATAGCTTATACTATTTTTAATAAATTGTTCTTATGTCTATTTCCTAGGAGCATTCTTTTTTATTTAATCTAACAAGCAGAACTAGTGGAAGTGATATGGAAGGTGTCCTGAAGCTAGTTACTTTCAGACTTTGTTCTGTCATAGTTGTCTTCAGTGTGTGTTTATTTTCTATATTTGTGTAAAGGACCTTGGAATGACTTTGTGCCCTCATTGTCCTTCGTATCTCACTCTTGGGTAGTCGAGGTGGAGACTTTGTGCTACATCTCAGTCTGCTGGTTATATGCCCTTGGTTACTAGTTACTTTTCACTACCTAAAAGAATTCCTATTGTTCCCTGCAAGAACACTTCTGAAAGAAGAGAAGTGCCTTCAGTGTTTTCACCAGGATTTTCTCCTCTATTTTTTAACATCATCTCTAAAAAAAGAGAGATGGATGGCTTATCCTACCCCTGAGTGTTATTTTCTGCTTATATATTTAGTATATAGTGCCTTTATACCTATAAGGAACCTCCCCTTGATGAGAGGAGAGATTTGTCTCCTTTGGATGTGGTAAACCTACAAATTTGGATGACCAATCTCCTTATGCTATGGTTGAAGAGACCTATTTTGCTCACCAGTTAGCTGGTTGACAAAATATTCACCCAAAAAGTACCACCTTCCACATCTATCTCCTTAATTACTGCTAAGCAACGTAAGATATTAGTGGCAAAGACAAAGCAATTCATTCTCATGGTAGTCAAGCCATAGAGATCCAAGAAGGTTGATGTTGTAGCCTTGACTAAATAATCACCACAATAATAGAAATAGATGGGTCAAATCATGGGAGAATATGATAACTTATTCAAGTCACCCACAGGATTTTCACTTCACTGTCAGGTAAAACATTCTATGGATTTGATTCTAGGATCATATTTGCCTAACAACCATGTGTATCACAGATCAATTTTGGAGAATGATGAGATAAAAATACATATTCAAGAATTGATCCAAAAGGGTGACATCAGGCCAAGATCTTTTCCATATGGATTCCCAATTGTCCTAGTGGCAAATAAGGATGGATCATGAAGGCTTTGCATTGACTATCAAGCCCTAAAAAAAATCACCATGAAGAATCACTACCCCCTCCCTAGGATTGATGACCTAATGGACCAGCTCCATGGTGTGAATTTCTTCACCAAAATTGATCTCAAATCTATCTATCACCAAATTAATATCAACCCCATTGATGTCTGGAAGATTGCATTCAAATCTAGGGAAGGGCTCTTTGAATGGTTGGTTATGCCTTTTGGCTTGACTAATGCACCTACAACCTTCATGAAGATGATGGATGACATCTTGTGACCCCTCACCAACTCATTCATGGATTTATACCTAGATGACATACTCATCTATAGTAGAACATGGGAGGAACATTTGAAACATGTCATTAAGGTGCTTCAAACTCTTGACAAGCATAATTTGTATTCAAATCTCAACAAGTGCACATTAAGGATGAAAAAAATTTAGTACCTAGGTTATGTTTGGGATGAAGAAGGGGTCCATGTCGACCCAAAGAAGATTTAGGTTATTCAAGAATGGATTATGCCAAGGACCCTCACAAAACTTCATAATTTCTTGTGTCTTGTAAATTTTTATCATAGGTTTGTTCTTGTATTCTCACATATTACTTGGCCACTAAATTGAGTGACTAAAGGAAGAGCTAAAGCTGAATTTCAATGAGGAGAAATACAATAAAGACCATTTGAGAATTTGAAAAATACACTCTATTCAACTTCTATTCTTGCCTTGCCAGACTTGTATCAACCTTTCATGTTGATGATAGATGCATCTGAATATGCCATGGGAGCTATCATCATGCAACATGTCCATCCTGTTGCATATCATAGTGAAACTTTCAATGATATAGTTAAGAAATACCCAACATATAACAAGGAGCTCTATGCCATTCTAAAATCCTACAAATAATGGAACCACTACATCTTGGGGAAAGAAATGATCATCTACACCAATCATAGACCATTGGAATTCATCTAGATGTAGAGTAAACTATAAAATGAGAGGCACCAAAAGTGGGCCACATATATACAACAATTCTATCTAACAATCAAAAATAAAAAGGGGAGATCAAATACTACCATAGATTATTTGAGACATCCACTAATTACTTCACTCATAATAGTTCTTGATCTATGTGGACATGAGACTACCACCTGTGGTGGTCTATATGAAATAGATCCTGCCTTTGCTGATACATATTAGGCACTTTAAGAAGGTAAGGTAAATATGTCTCTAATTTCTATTTGAAAGATAATGTCCTCTATCACATGGGGCATATCTATGTTCTAGTTTCATAGCAACAAAAGATGATATGGGAAGCACATTTCAGTAGTACAATTGGGCACTTTGGTATAGAGAAGACATTGGTAGTTCTGTAAAAGCAATTTTACTATCCCCATATGTGAAAGGATATGTAAATTCACCTCAAATATTGCACCCCATGTGTGATATCCAAGCCAATAAATAAGAAGAAAGGATTGTACACACCATTTCTAGAACCAACCAGGCCTTGGGAATCTGTCTCAATGGATTTTGTCTCAGGTTTTCCCACTTCAAAACATGGCAAAGATTGTATTTTTGTTGTAGTTGATCATTTTTCAAAAATGACTATCATGATTGCTTGTAATAAAATTATGTCTATAAAAGAAACTGCTCAACTATATTTTAGTCATGTATGGCTCCATTTTGGTCTCCCCAAGTCCATTATTTCAGATAGAGATAACAAGTTTCTCAGTATCTTTTGGTCCACTTTTTAGGAAATGATGGATACCAAGATGATGAAGTCCAAGACCTTCCATTTAAAGACTAATAGTAAAATAAAAGTGGTTAACCCCCTGATTATCCATATGCTTCAGATGTATCACTCCAAACATCCATGTACATGAGATGAGGGGCTTCTTTCATACAACATGGATACAATCAGGCCCTGCACAACTCCACCAAACACAGTCCATTCCAATTATACTTTAGGTTCCAAAACATGACACCAATTGATGTAGCCATTCCATCCTACACCATGTAATACACACCTCATGGGAGATCTGAGGTAGTAAAATTAGCAAATTTGATTAAATAAATGCAACACATCCAATAGTAGGTTTATGACATCTTCAAAAAGATGAATCAAAACTATAAGCAATGCCATGAACAACATAGGGTTGCACATCATTTTCATATAAGTGACAAGGTTTAGTTGTAGATTTAAAAATAATGACTCATAAGCCCACATAAAAAATTTGTCCTCTACAATATGGTCCCTACACCATCATCAAATAATTTGGAGAAAATGCTTTTGAATTGAACTTGCCAACCTACCTTGGTTTGCATCTAATATTGAATGTGGAGCCCCTCAAACCATATCATCCACCTCTATTAGACACTTTAGTCATAGCAGAAGAACTAGAAATTATTGAGCTTGATCCATAAATTTTTGCTCTAGTACAGGAAGATCATATTATGAAGACCTGGATGAAGACAACAAGAGGGCACTCTATTCCACTTTACTGGGAGGTCAAAAAGGGCAAACTTAGCCACCAATGTGAGTGGCTCATAGAGAATCAAATCAAGACAAAACTACTACACTTGATTAATATTGATGTAATGGGGACCATTGCTTCTTAATAATGAAAGAATGATATAGGCAACACTTTAGGTGACATTTCGGTTGATGGTTTTACCCCAATTGGCAGCAGAACTTCCAAGAGCCATAACTTTTGCACCATAGATTTATTTAACTCCATGTTTAAACTATTGGAAAGATAAGAATGAGAATAACATGATGAGATGGCTCCAAGATATGATCAATGTTTTTTTATCCTAGAAAACCCAATGGAAGTGTCCCAAATTTCAATTTTAATAGTGCAATCTAAAAATAGTAAGTTTCTAAAAATATTAATTTCTTAAATTCTGTAATGTTGTAAATCATGGAAGTCAACCCACTTCATCTCCCTCAATATTGGTGACCTTCTACATCCTCCTCTTACCTTCAAAGTATGTATAAAAATAGATGTCATCCAAAAAGGAAATCAGACATCTCTTCCCAGAGATAAGCATATATTTTCTATGATTTGGTGAGCAATACAACATCTCTCCCCAAAGATAGCATTATATGATTGTGTGATTTTGTGTTCTTGAATTATATTTTAGCCAAAACCTCTAAGTTTTGGATCAGTGGTATCATAGTGGTTTATATTTATAGTGTATGATCCTGAGGATGAGGTTAGACTACAACAAGCTTGGGTGGAATATAACAGAACTAGCATACTATCCACCTTTTCACTCCGAATGACCTCAAATCATAGACAACACCAAAACATACAATCCATTCAAGGAATTATGAATGAAAACATATAGTGATAATAACCACATATGCTATAATAATTCACTCCAATTCTCCAACAAATCTTGATGGGAAATTTTGGCTCCTCATCTATAACCCTTGGCTCCATGGAATGTATTTTCAGTGATCAAACACCCTTCAAGGTTCAGGTGAAATTTGATATCCCTAAATTTGAAGGAAAAAAATGTTGATGTAGTAGAAAATTTATTGGATCAATTTTCTTCATATTTTTATGTAAATAAATTCACCAATGGAGAGAAGATCACTTTTGCTCTTTTGAAAGCACCATTGCCTATCAAAAATTGGTGGGAAGTGTATAAGAAAAAATATAGTATGGATTATATTGGCCTTGAGGTGGAACATATCTTGGATGATTTCATGGAAGTCATAAAAGAAGAATACTACACCATTAGAGCATATAATTATCTCTATATACAGTGGCAACAACTTTACCAAGGTAAGGAATAGTCTATTCAAGATTACACTAACATTTTTCATTCTCTATCTACGAGATTGAGCATCTATAAAATTTAGAAACACAAGGTTCTCAAA
This sequence comes from Torreya grandis, assembly GCA_037957365.1. Classification (NCBI taxonomy): domain Eukaryota; kingdom Viridiplantae; phylum Streptophyta; class Pinopsida; order Cupressales; family Taxaceae; genus Torreya; species Torreya grandis. Next base: position 735,258 of record JARHVA010007053.1, read on the forward strand.
TATCATGGTGGAATATAATGGTATATATGGGGGGTAATGAAACTCTTCAATTTGGAAACCCTCAGTGAAGTGTACAAGTTTGTGGTGGAGATTGAGTAGAAGCACAGAAGAAATAATACAGAGAGTCAACCTGTGAAATAGAAAAGTGATAAAGAAGGTCAAACATGAGGCCAAAATTAGAAGCAAATGGATTTCTAAGATAAGAATCCCCAGAAGGGGAAGACTAGGAAATGGTGTGACTATGATAAAACTGGAAGTCACTCTAAAGAAGAATGTCAAGCTATCAAGCCCCTAAATTTTGAGTCACAATCATTGACATCTACTGCTCTACCTCATACACACCCTGTAGTTTAAGAGAATGAAGAAGATATTGTAGATGCTGAACTCGATACCATTGTTGCTTCATCATAGACCCACAGGGAAAGACCAAATGACAAATAAATGTTGTTTCACTCTAAGTTGTGGGTGTAAGGTAAGACTTTGTATTTTATTCTTGATAGTGGGAGTCAAAATAATTTAATCTTTGCTAATGTTATGAAAAGTTTGAATCTATCCATACAGCCTCACCTAAAGCCATATAGTATTGGACAGTTGAACCCAGGGAGAGACCTCTATGTCACCCACGAGTGTCTTATTTCATATGCAATAAAAACTTTCCAAGATGAGGTCTTATGTGATTTGATCAATCTAGATGTATACGATGTACTCCTTTGTTAGCCATTCATATATGAATGACATGGCATCTATGAATCAAGAACCCAAAAGATCACCCTCACTCTTGGAACATGGTGCTACAGGGTACTAGAGGTACCACCTTCCACATATACCTCCTTAGTTAGTGCCAACCAATTTAAGAGATTAATGGAGAAGATAAAGCAATTCATTCTCATGGTGGTCAAGCCACACAAATCTAAAAAAGCTGATGTTTCAGCCCTGACTACATAATCAACACAATAACAGAAGAAAATAGGTCAAATCATGAGAGAATAAGATGAATTATTTAAGTCACCCATGGGAGTTCCACTTCACTATCAGGTAAAATAATCTATCGATTTGGTTCTAGGATCACCTTTGCTGAACATTTGTATGTATCATAGATCAGTTTTGGAGAATGATGAGAAAAAAAGATAGATTCAAGAATTGATCTAAAAGGGTCATATTAGGCCAAGCTCTTTGCCTTTTGGAAGCCCAATTATCCTAAAACCAAAGAAGGATGGAACATGGAGGCTTTGTATTGACTATCGAGTCCTAAATAAAATCATTGTGAAGAATCACTACCTCCTCCCCAAGATTGATGACCTATTAGACTAACTTCATGGTGTGAAGTTATTCAATAAAATTGATATAAAATCTAGCTATCACCAAATTCCTATTGACCCCACCGACATCTAGAAGACTACATTCAAATCTAGGGAGGGGCTCTTCAAAAGGTTAGTTATGCCTTTTGTCTTGACTAATGCACCTACAAACTTTATGAGGATGATGGATGAAATCCTAAGACCCTTCACCAACTCATTTGCAATTGTATACCTAAATGTTATACTCATCTATAGCGTAACATGGGAGGAACATCTGCAACATGTCTGTAAGGTGATTCAAACTCTTTAAAAGCACAAGTTGTATGCAAATATCAAGAAGCACACATTTTAGAAGAAAATAATTTAGTACATGGGGTACGTTGTGGATGAGGAAGGGGTCCATGTCGACCTAGAGAAGATTTGGGTTATTCAATAATGGATTGTACCAAGGACACTCAAATAAATTCATAGTTTCTTGGGTCTTGAAAATTTTCATCAAAAGTTTGTTCTTTGATTCTCACATATTTCTTGGAGACTAAACCAAGTGACTAAAGGAGCTAGAGATGCATTTCAGTGGGTTGAAATATAATAAAGATCATTTGAGAATTTTAAAAATAGACTCTGTTTAGCTCCTATTCTTGCCTTGCTAGACTTACATCAACCTTTTGAGTTGATGATAGATGCATCTGAATATGCCATAGGAGTTTTCATCATGCAACATGGCCATCCTATTGCATATCACAGTGAAAATTTTAATGATATAGTCAGGAAATGCCCAACATATGACAAGGAGCTCTATGTCATTGTGCAAGCCTACAAACAATGGAAACACTACATATTAGGGGAAAAAATGATCATCTACATCGACCATATACCATTAGAATTCATCCAAATTCAAAGAAAACTATGAACTAAGAGGCACCAAAAGTGTGCCACATATCTTCAATAATTACATCTAATAATCAAACACAAAAAGGGGAGTAAAATTGATGTAGACTTTTCACCAATGGCACCAATTGATGTAGCCATTCCATCCTCCACCATGGAATACACACCTCATATGAGATCTAAGGTAGTAAAATCAACAAAGTTCATTTAACAAATCCAACACATCTAACATCAGGTTCATGACATCTTGGAAAAGATGAATCAAAAGTATAAATACCACCATGATAGACATAGGGTAGCACATAATTTTGTTATAGGTGATAAGGTTTGAATGTAGATTCAAAAATAACAATAGAAAAAATTTACTTCTACAATATGTTCCCTACACCATCATCAAATAAGTTGGAGAAAATGCTTTTGAATTAAACCTGCCAGCCTATGTTGGTTTGCATCTAATATTCAACATGGAGTTCCTCAAACCATATCATCCACCTCTATTGGACACTTCAATCATAGTAGAACAACTAGACATTGATGAGCTTGATACACATAGTTTTTCACCAATAAAAGAAGATCAAATTGTGGACACCTAGATGAAGACTACAAGAGGGTGCTATATTCCACTTTACTGGGAGGTCAAAAGGGGCAAGCTTAGCCACCAAGGTGAGTGGATCACAAAGAATCAAATAAAGACACAATTTCCATGCTTGATGATGAATATTGATGCAATGGGGACCATTTCTTCTCAAGGAGGGAGGAATGATCCAGGTAACGCTTTAGGTGACAATTCAGGTGACGGTTCTACCCCAATTGGTGGCAAAATTTTTGGGAGCCATAACTTTTTGTGCCATAACTCTATTTAACTCCCCATTTGAACCATTGGAAAGCTGAGAATGAGGAGATTGTGATGAGATGGAACTAAGATATGCTCTATGGTTTTTGATCTCCGAAAACCTAATGGAAGTGTCCCAAATTTCAATTTTAATATTGTAGTATAAAATAGTAAGTTTCTTAAATTTTGTAATGTTGTAAATCATGGAAGTTAAACCACTTCATCTCCCTTGAGATTGGTGACCTTCCAAATCCTCCTCCTCCCTTCAAAGTATGTATAAAAATAGATTTATCTTGAAAAGGAGATCAGACATCTCTTCCAAGAGATAAACATATGTTTTCTATAATTTGGTGAGCAATAAAACATATTTTCCTAAAGATATCATTATATGATTATGTTATTTTGTGTTCTTGAATTATCTTTCAGCCAAAACCTCTGAGTTTTGGATCATAATGTCCAATAAGTGCAAGTTTTTCCATGATTTCCTACTAGGGGAGTCAACCCAATAACCATCCACCATATTGCCCAACAATTTATGTCATTTTTAATAAAGGGCTTGGGTCGATTGAAAACTACAAAGGCTTGAGGTATGATCCAAACATTTTCCAAAAAGGATATTCTCCCCATTTCACATTTTTGATATAAGTATGGTTAATATGTACTTCTGATAAGACCTACCAAAATTATAAATAATTGAACCTTTGGCAAGTAAGAGTTGATTGAAGAACATAACTACCATATGAGAATAGAATTACTTGTGTTTCACATCAATGCTCCATATCTTCTCCTTATTTGAGTATATTATCCATGGTAATTTATATCTTAACAATTCATTCATTCTATCAAGTTCCTTGAATCCAAGGGATCCCCATTTTTTTTGTGTACAGACTTTGTGACATGAAACCAAGCTAATGTTAATTTTAACCTATTCCCACTCCACTATTTTTTTTATTTTGAGTCTTCCTTATTCTATTTTAAACATTTATAGGTGCCTTGAATATTGACATTAAATAAGTGGGCTTAACTTTGAGATTGTCTTGAATTCACTGATCTCATCTTGCCAAGGATAGCCATGTACCATTACAAGTCACAAATTTATGTTAAACCCTGTCAATCATTGGTTATCATGTCCCCATGGTACATTTCTATACAAAAAGAAGTATCCATAGGTAATTTCTTGGGAGACTCCCTTCCTCAAATCCCATTTTTTTCAATTATGTCCTTCATCAATGAATTCACATTTAGAAATAAAATTTGGGATGGGCAAAATTTTTGACCAATAGCTAATTATTATATATTTAATATTTCCTTGAGAACTTCGGACTATTATTTAGGTGTTTCTCCCAACAACAACATGCTATTGACAAATTGTAAATGTGTGATGTTTCCCAAATTAGCACTAATTGCTAATCCTCTAAAATTTCCTTTGGAAGTAACCCCTATCATGGACCTTTTAATGGACTTAGCCAAGATGATAAATAGATAGGGTGAAAGGGGTTTACATGTCTTAATCCCAAAGAGGATTTGAAAAACCTTTTGGTACATTATTAATTAGGACTGAAAAGGAAGGTGATGAAATACAACTCTAAACCCAATTTCTCCAATCTTCACAGTCTCCAAATTTATCCATCTATAGATCCAAAAAGTTCCAATTAACCATATCATATTCCTTTACCAAGTCCAATTTATAAACAAACATGCTATTTTTTAATGATGTATCAAGTGGATAGCTTCATGAGCTACCAAAATTGCATCCAAAATTTATCTACCCATTAAAAATCCTCCTTATTATTTATAAATGATGTCCTCAAAATATTTTTAAAGATTATTTTGCATAGCGTTTGTCAAAAATTTGTAAATAGAATTGCATAAAGATATAAGATGAAATTCATCAAAGTAAAGATAGGTTTCTTTCTTATAAATAAGGGTTAGGAAATAAGTGTTCCATTCTCTAAAGACATTTTCCCTTTACCTACATTCCTAGACTACCTCCCACACATTTGATCCCAAAACATCTTAGTAATGTTGAAAGAAGCCAACTTGAAATCCATCCAATCTAGAGAAAATTTTAGCACCTTAGCTAAAGAAAACTTTTTAAACTTATTATATAAAATTAGGTGAAATCAACGTTTGAGTCATCCCCATTGACACTATTGACGGAATATACTAAAGAAACCATCTCTAGTCAATTGATATATAACATCCTTCACCTAGTATCATAGTTCTTATAATAAGAAACATTAATCTATAATATCCCTAAGGTTTTAAAACTGTACACCATTTAGTGTAACTATTATATCTATTTCCTTTGAATCATTATGGAGAGCTCAAAGAATTTTGTGTTTCTATCACATTATTTATGCCACGTGACCCTATATTTTTGCTTATAGAACATCTCCTCCTCCCTCAATATTTTTAATTTATCATTCAATGTACTTATTTTCATATCTATCAAATTCCCATTCCAATCACCATTATTTTGAGAAACCTAAAGTTTTCTCAGCTCAACATCAACCAAACCATTCTTATAAAAAAGGTTTCCAATTCTTAGTTTTCAATTTGATCTCCTTAAATTTTTGAGACATAATGAAGCACTCAAGAATTTTACCTTTATTTTACAAAAATTATTCATTATTTCATCAAATAAAGGGTATTACATCCACATAAATTCAAATTTAAAGTTATGCCTATATGTATTTTGTCTATCTTTAAACTTAATGAAGTAGGCTAATGATCAAAACCATAAAAATGGATAACTTCAAACATAAGCTTAAGGTTATTAGATAACATCACCATGTTGACCAAGAACCTATCCTAATTTTCTAAAATTAGTTGATCCCCTTCTCTCCTATTATGCAAGGTTAAACCAGGGCCATAGGTATCAAAACTGATAAACAACATCTACATGAATTTGATTAAAATTAATCATAGACTATGATATCTTCACATAGCCTCCCTTTATTTTAAAAGTCCTATTATAACATTGAAATATCCCCTAAAAATATATTGTACCACAATCACCCCCTATTCAAATTACACAATGTTTCCCATAATATCTTTTTATCCTCAAGTGTAATTAGTCCGTACATATAGGAAAGGAGGAAATAGTTTTATCTTGTAATTTATTAAAAAAAAAAATTAAGAAATTGATTTTTTAGAAGATATAAGGTTACAATGACATATATTAAAATTACACATAATAGCCATACCTAAAACTCTTGTAGAAGCCTCCTCAATAATCCATTTTGAGTTCTTAAAAAAATATACTCAAATTTCATATTGGATTTTTACACTTTGTTTCTAATAAGAAAAAAATATCAAATTTATATTACCCATTAAACATATAATTAAGTAAAACTTTCCAAAAGCCTTAAGGCCTTTGACATCCCAAATTAATATTTTTGTAATTCTTTTGGTGGCAGGAACACCCCTACCACATAGCTACATATCAGTGGGATTTTTTTGAGTTCCCCTACTTTTAGTTAGCTTGTGTATCCACTTGAAATTTTTTATTTTTTATAATTTATTACACAAGTTCTTAGAGACCCAATTGAAATTTGTAATTTGGTAGCCATGGAACTGAGCAACTTTTGGGAGTGCCTTAAAGGCATCATTAATTATTCTTCATCTAAGAATTTTGCATGAGAGTCTAGTTCACTACTTTTGGCCTCATGGAATTAAATATTGCTCAAATATTTGAGGGAATCCTCCACCCTAATTGGATCCAAATTTATTTTGTGCACTAGGTATTTCATCTATTCATACTTGGTCATTTTTTTTTAGCAAGGCACATTTTATTTGAGAGCCATTTCTTTTGCCTTGTTATATTTATCTATTATTTGGTAGAGGAACTGTGGGGATAGAGTTTTTTTAGCTTAGCCTTTAATATAAGACTCTAAAAATAATTAAGAACCCAATTTTTTTGAGGGTCGACAACATGAATGAGACTAGTGTCCTTTATTCCTTGGGGCTTATATTGGAGCATGAAGTCTCTAGGGAGGAATAAATGAGAATTATTTCTCCATGTGAATCATTCATGTCTGTCTTTGCAAGTTCGTTTTCTTTTCCACTACATTAACACCCACCTCTTTCTGCCTATTAAATAATAATTGGGTGACCTAATTTTTACTTTTGTGTAGTTTTAATTATTTACAAAGTGTGATTTTTTCCCCTTATCTATTGAGAAATGTGGGAAAAATTTCTTGGTATATTCATTACTGAGATAATAAAGACATTGAAAAGGAAAATGTCAATAGTCTAAATCCTGTTGCCATCATAAAATTGAGAAGGAGATTCAAATTGCATGAGGATTTGGTTTGGTTAGATCTATTAAAACACACAATCTGTCATAACAAAATAGTTCTCCTTGAATAGTGGTCTCAGACAGGCATATGAATTTACCAATTTCATTTGTGCATTTCTTAAATTTTTTTCATACCAATATTTTGGAGGGAGTTCATACAGTCTAACCTAGATCAAGACTTCTTGAATAAATTTATATGAATGGATTAAATTTGCCTGCTAGATGAAAAAACCATGTTCTTCATCTAAAAACCTAATCCCTATCACTCAGGTTGTGAAAATCCCCTTGAAATAGACCATTGAGTTAAGAGTTTAATATCTAGCATGGCATAAAAAGACTAGTTGAGCCCCATCTATTAAGAAAGTGCCTCTGACAATAAACATACAAATTAGGGCCATTTCATAATAAACACAACCATGGTTCTCAATCAAATGATCATTGATGTCCCTAATAGGAATGTTCACACAAAAGTGAATCGTCAAACCCTCTTCCAAAGTAATTCTCTAAAAAAGTGTCTTAGAAGGGTTCAAACATGTAACAACCATAGGATTCATGGGTTCTTTGATAGGGTTTAAAAAAATCCAATATGGTATTCTGATTGCAGCTGCTGATTTTAGAGCTTTTGCTGTGAAAATGAGTCATAATTTTTCAATAGATTAATTTTAAAAAACACACACTTTGCATTTATAGTAGTTTTTGTTTATATATATAAATAAAATATTAATGATTAAAAAATGTTGTATAAAAATATGTAGAATCATATCTATATTAGCTATTAAAATATTTAAAAATAAAATAAAAAAAATAATATTTATAAAAAATAAGTAGAAATATACATTAAGAAATTGTACATTATGCAGTTGTATAAAAAAAAGTATATTTTTAACTTACTATCATAAATGATTTTGAGTTAAAAAATCAAACTCATAATGATAACCTATATGGTGGTAATGTGTAATATTATATAAATATTTTTCTTTTTATTTAGAGAAAGTTATTGAGAAAATAATTACTATTTTAAACATATGGTAGAGTTCAAGGTTTTGTTTCTTACAATATGTGATGAATCTAAAATAGACCATTCATTTTTTTAATTTTCTTTACCCAAGAAAAAATTATAACTTTTATTCATTGGAAAAATTTATATCATGTATATACAAATAGAATTAAGGCCAAAGTTCCTTCATATAACTCCCATGGGCTAAATATATCAATAGAATCAACTATATGTGCACTACAAAAGTTGTAATACCAACCTTCTATCCTATTAAAAAATTAGACCTACAACATATCCTTGATTCATTATTTACTCCCCTTTTTCTTTTTTACATCAATCTAACCTTTGGGAGGACTTCCCACCACCACCATTTGAAGGTCAAGATGATTTGTTTCTAAATAACCAACTATGGACAATTCCTTATCATATTTAAAATAGTGTGACTCATGTAATATTTTAATTCCTCCTTTTGGAGTTTCAAATTTGATTTTTCTTCATGTGAATGGTTTCCCAACCTATATTCCTTCCTCATAATTCTCCATTTGATGATTTAAATAATCAATTTTATCTTCTTTTCTTACACTTATCTTGTTCTCTTCCTCTGCAGTAAATAATTATGTTATGCTCTTGTCATCTTCAACTCTAGAGATTTTGGATTGTAAGGCTGTCCACTTTTAGGTTTTTTAGTATGCCCTCTCTTTCCATTATAAATTCATAATGATTGGAACAATAATCATATAGATGACCTATTTGGTTTCAAAAACTACACCCAATTTGTTTTTATTATCTAATATTTGAGACCAAGTTGAATCTCCATATTTTAGTATTATTCTTTTTGGCAATCCTTTACTTAAATCAATATCCACACACATGAGAGCATAAGTAAAATTACATTAACATGTTTGATTAATACCATCTTTTAAATATTTGTCCACAAAATTCTCAATATCAACGGTTATTACTGTGTGCTTAAAAGGAAGAGGAAAATTTGGGATTCAAACCCACACATGCATTTTGGATATAACCATAGTGTTAGGATCAAATTTTTGAGACTAAATATTATAAAGAGACTCACTTTTCCACAGAACCATTGTCCCTCTTTCAATGCTTTTAGATAATTATGATGATTATAAAACTAAACTGTAAAGAAACTTTTGGAACATAAGAAAATATCATATTATTTAGACTAATATGTATAAATCCATTGATTTAGCTCTTCAAACTGAGGCTAGAAACCATTAATGTGACATATGATTACCTCATATTTAAGAGAATTAAAGAGTTATTTTACCTCAGGATGATTTACCTCCATGGTTATCACATCATCCAATTTTTACACAATGTAGGGGCTTGGTTTGTGAAAGAGGAATGTTGATTAGTGGGAGCCTTAGAACAAGCTACATCCTTGTATGAAATTGGCTTAGATTTAACAAGTATTCCATATCCAAATTCTCCTTGATGCAAATGCAAATCTAAAAAAATGAGAAAATCCTTGCTGATATTATAATCATTCATCTCTACTAATTCCTCTAGTTGTTTTCCCTCATAGAGAAGATAATGCATCTCTATGGGAATCCCTTATATCTACTCAAGTTCATGTTTTAGATTGAACACAATATTTGACTATTTTACCCAAAGGAAAATAATTTATCCTTGAAGATATCAAACCTTTAACTAATATCCTAACTACTTTTCACTAAATTTATTTTCTACAGTCATGTTATCAGCCATTTTGAAAGCCATAATTTAATCAAACATATAGTTGACTACCTTACTCCCTTGGCAGTATTATTGTAACACACATGCAACTTTATCAAAAAAATAAAAATTATCATCTAGGGCCCCATACACTTAATAACATGCAATCATATCATAATTGGATACCACAATTCATTCTAGCATTTGGTCAAACACTTTGTCTGTAGCTTCCATGCACAAAAAAACTATATACTTTCTCATCTTGCATAAGACATTTGACATCCCCTGACACTTTTTATTAGCTCACTTGTGAGTACCCATATTCCTCTTTGATACCTTTCATCCCTCTTTTCTTTCCCCACCTTCGACAAATCCAACATTCTCCTCTTGTATGGGGAAAAGCTAGCCACTTCCATGATCAAATTTTCCAAAAAAACCATCATCCTGTTTCTATTCCCTTTAATAGTGGAGGGACGAGGGACCAAATCCTACTTAATAAAAATGTGGTCTCAGTTTATTCCCATGATAAATCCACTCTTTTCTTGTGGAGGCACCATTTTTCTAGATTGAGGGTTTATCACCTAAATCTCTTCAAAATGACATCCTCATGCCACTAAAAATTGATATCTCCTAATACTTTTTAAAAAAAAAATTAAGATAAGTGTACTATTAATTTTATCAAAATATTCTTTAAAACTTAGGATGAAATTGAAATTAAAATTAAAATGCAGCCCATTCTTAATCATGTTTGGGAAAGAACTATGGAAATTACAACCCAATGTTTAAAATGCTATAGAACTCATGTTGTTATACTTTTTGGTCAATCAATAAACTTGTATAAGATATATATTCATCTGTTATGTTTAAGGTTAGTAAATAAACATGATGAATGAGATATGAGAATACTCAATGAACAATATCAAAAATCATCATACTTTTATAACTATATGCATATTAGTTAATGCTCAGTCAACAAATGTGATGATTTTGTCTCCGAAATATCCCCATATATATATATATATATATATATATATATATATATATATATATATATTATTGATTTTATATTTATTATATCATAAGTTCACATTTAACAACTTATTCAAAACATACATGCTACCGAGGTTATATATTTTTATGTTATATTCTAGAAATTTCTTATTTTATCTTATAAATAGTTTGTTTGAATCCTTTCTTTTCAGATTTTATCTTCACAAAGTAAACCAATATATAAAAAAGGCTAATATATAAGTTACACTATATACATCTTTTATAAAAATGCCTTAGGTGTATTTATATTGAAGCACTTTTCTTATTTTTTCACACCTTATCTCTATTACATTCTCTACACATAACTTCAATTTAGCTCTACCACCATATTTATCTCCCTTGATGAATATTCATTTATTAAAAATGTAGGATGAAAATAAATGTATTATAACTAGTTACAATATACAATAACACATAAAATGTACTATATCAAAAATGTGTGGTTTCTCAATACCTACATAAACTAGGTTTAAAAGGCATTTAAAATTATTAGAGGCATACACACACATAGAGAGAGAGACACTAACCTTATGGTGATATAAAATCTAAAATTTCATATTTAGATATTTATAAAATCCAAATATTCCACCAATAAAATAATTTGTCTAATGTAATCAAATTAAATACTTAATTAATTATGTACTACATTTTATTTTCCTCAACAACACCCATTTAAAGACAAGATTAAAATTTGATAGTTAAAATGTAATTCATTCCCTATTTTAATCCATTTAGTATGGCCAACAAACTGATTCAAATTCTAATATGCTCTTGTTTAAACTATATAGACCCATTACATTGAATTTATAAAGTGAATGATGCTTTTACCACTTTTTTAAATCTATTTTTAGTATCATATTAAAACTAGTGATAAAAATATAGAAGGCATCCTCGAGACTTGTTTTTTGACTTGCCATTTTCATCTTCACTTGAGTCCCCTTGTTTTACCATTAGAGAACTTGTCCCTAATGATTTTGGTGGCAAAATATTGTTCTTTGAAGCAATAACTTAAGTGGAGGCATGTTCTTAAGGCCTGGAAGGGGAAAAAGATAAACACTACCCAATAAATTTATGAGATTAAAATAAATTGTTCTAAGAGATCTACAAATATAATGTCACATTCTGAAAAAAAGTTGTATTTTATTAATATTCTTATATCTCAACAAACCCACATTAAAAAAAGAAAATAAATAAATATACTATAAATACTAAATCAAATACATTAAATGCAAAAACATAAGTTTAAAAAAAATAAAAATAAAAATAAATAAATAAATTTGACATCCCTTAAAATGGCATGTGATTTGTCGAAAGCTCCCACAAAATAATTTGAAAACTATTTGCATCTACCTAGTGGTTGTAATGTTTTCTTTCTCCATGCCTTAATGTTAACATAATTTAAAATCACGTGATTTCAATAAACTAAATACTTCTTACTTTCAGGTTATCATATCAACCAATAGAAAGTTTAGAAATAAATAAGAGCAAGTAATTTGGACTTTAGGAGCTTTTCATTGGTAAATGTCTATTATTATTATTATTATTATTATAGTTTTTCTAGATTAAAATTATAAAAATATTCATTTATAACATTTTGGATTTCACTAATTAAATTTATTTTTAAGAAAGAGAAAAATAAAATAAATAATTATATTTGTTATTAAAATATATAATTATATATAATAATAGTTATATCCAATATTTTTAATATCTCATTATTTAGAGATAATATATATTTTGTAAGTTATTTGTTTTATGATCCAAAATTGTTAAGTTTATTTTTTAGATTAATTTCATTTTTTATTATTTGGGTTAGTTAAAACCCATAATATAGTTATATGTGAAAGATTTATATACTTTCATTATCATTGTAAAACAATATCGAATGAATACAATAAAATCTTTTTGTTGGATATTTAACTCACAATGTAATTTATTCAATTTTTCACCATACCCTCTTGGGCCATCAATGGTATCATAGCCTGGAAAGAGGATTGAAGAGGATAGAGATTGGTAGGGGAAGCAAACAATCTGATTTTTTGTGAGAAATAGTGAAACAAAAAATTCTGAAGATCATTTTGAGTAGATTGGAAGGCTTGGCATTGCTGCACAGGTGGGATTTCATGATCTCTTAGACAATACTACTGAGGTATTCTATACCATGTGTTAGTTATTTGCAAACTTATTTATTTTGATTACATTTCCCCAGTACGATGATTTGATGAGAAAATAAAAACTTTTCAAGAAAAATAATTTATTTTTCATTTGTGCATTATCTTTTACTACACAATACAGTTCAATTAATGTATCGATGTATCTTGAGAGATAATTTGAAAGCCTCTACTTCAGATGTGTAAGAGCCTCAGAACAGAAGTTAATTTGAGAAAGGGAACGATCCATGCAAAGATCATAAATAATTGAAACCATCCAATGCTTATATGGGTTTGAATCAGTGTCAAAATTACATTGGAAGTTGAAGTCAAAACCAATAATTTTAAATCTCTGAAGATACAGAAAATTTAGATTTGTCTAGTGCCTCCGTGTAAGATAATATGAGACTTCACATAGCACAACATGTTTAATTAAAGATTTAATTTTTTTGTTTTTTCATATTTTGTGGGCTCCACCAAATAAATTCAGAAGTCAAGGAAAAATAACATTGAAGTAATTTTGTTTCACATTAGTGAAAACAAAATTCACATATATTTTTAATTATTTTCACAAATTACAAATTAAGGATATATTAAATGTCTTCCTAAAAATTCCATGCAAGTTTGACAGCAAAGTGGATAGGGTATTTTTGATAGCCACTTGAAAATAAGGGAGGTCAAGGGTTCAACCCTCAAAAGTGCCAAAAAAGTGTTATTATGTGAAGAAGTTATTTGAATTAACTATGAAAACCAGAAAAATCTGCACCTACCATGACCATTTTCACCATAACTTGAACACACTATCATATTATTTTATCAAAATTACCTTTTTGAAAACTAGACTCGGATATATTTTGAAAGAGTATAAATAAGGAGGGGTCATCATGTCTTTCTATGATATTTTAATCCCCGTAAACTATTTTTTTTTCTAAATTAGCATTTTGGGGGGTTTGCCTAACGTTATAGAGGAGCAACATTTCAAATTGTCACATTTTCTACATACGATGGCCAAATTATTTATATGACCACTCATTTTTCATGGAAATAGATTTATAAGAGAATCATTGTGAGTAATTTTTTAAGTTTAACATGCGTAAATATGTTATTTACATATTTTGAATAAATTATGCATTGTAATGAAATCAGGTGCATTTTCAGTGAAATCTGACACCCCAAGTTTTTATCAAATGTTATAAATCTATTTTATACATCAAAAAAAGATTGTAAATATGTGTCCCACCACTTATGTTGTCAGTGATGATGGTGTTACATTTTAGTATTTATAGGTCCCTAAGGATCTAACCAGTTAAATAGAGCTAAAGAGGTTGGAGGATCCACAAAGGTTGGTGGATAATTTCTCTTCTCCAGTTCACTATACACTTAGACTATGGGTTCACCACTAAGATAGCAATTTTTGGTTTATGTACTTTGATTTTAGTTTTTATTTTATTTCAATGTTTTGATATGATTATTAAGGAACAAATAAAGTAGTTTGAACTTATTTATGCTACACAACTTCTCACCTCTTACCTGATAAGGGAGAAAATATTGCATGGTAGCCTTTGACCAATCTTCAGTGGTTATACAAGCCAACATTAGTTTTGGTATAATTTTAAGTGTTGAGAAAAGGCATGTATGCAATGTTGGTGATTGTTGGGCATCTGAGAGATGTGCCATACAAAGTATTAGAGGATCACTTGGACAGGTTGATGTGTAGGACCTTATGTGGGTTGATATGGTTGGACATGCTTTGATTAGGTTCTAATATAGTATAGTATGATGATCAAAGGGGATGATAAGGACATGATCATGTTCATCAGCTACAATTTGATCAATGCCATGATGTACAATGTGCTATCTTGACTTTTTATGATGATTACCCTTAAAATGTTATTATAATTTATAGTAGAGGAAATAAATATCAAAAATATTTAAAATAAAATATATTGAAAATATTTTGAGTGTTATTCTAGTGTGACTATTTAAAAATATTATGTTGGCTATGGTTTCAAAATATATTGAAATAAATAAAAGAATTCAGAGTAAAGTTATACAAATCTATAAAATTTACTTTAAAAATTGAAATTTATGTACATGCCCAAAAAATACAAATAAAAACTATAATTAAATAATGTAAATATTAATCATATATATATATATATATATATATATATATATATATATATATATATATATATACACACACACAATGATATATATATATCATTGTGTGTGTGTATATATATATACAATGACTTCAAATAAGACTATAAAGTGTAAGATGTATATGATTAAGATTTAAATTCATAATTAGCACTTAAAAATATTGTGTAACATATACTTTGTTCCACCCAAAATTTGACCTTATATATGATATAGTGCATGAGAAAAAGTGATTATATTTTAAAAAATACAAATATACAAACCCATGTATTGTGACTATTAAGTAGTGTTGAATATATTTTGAAAAATACAAAAATGAGACATCCATGGTCCTATGGGTATCATTACCAAATGAGACATCGTGGTACTCTAAATGGGAATTATAATAGCTTAGCGAATAGCAATGGACCCTCCATCCCACAAGGTGAGGACTTCCACTCAATTATTATTATCATTTTATAGTCTCTTAAATTTTTATAAGAGAGGCAAAGGGACCATGAGAATATAAATAATCATACCATAACTAAAACTAAAGATAAAATACCCAAATTATTTATTACATTTAATTATAATTTATCATGCTTTCAATATATACAAAAATATATTCTAAACATGTGACCCATAGTCATGACTTATGACATGTTACACGACTTGCATTTAAAATGTGTATATGACATAGGTATATGTAGTTAATTATTATTCATGATAGAGCATACATAAAATAATAGATCTAACCTCGTATGTGATTAAACATAGTTTGTTTTCCTAGAAATAAATGACTTGAGAACACTAATGGTAATTAGTAGGTGCACTAAAAAAACACTTATAACATGGAAACATGTAAAACATGAGTAGAGGTGACACACATGGAGAAAAACTATAAACACATATATAGAACAACAAAGGGTTCCCTACCACCCATGATACAATGTCGATGATTTTTCCTAGGTCAGTTGTAGTGAGTGTTCTATTCTAGCTAAGCATTATTGTTAGTTTTTTTGATTTTTTTTGTTGAAATTGGATTTTTTTAGATGATTCATTTCCATTCTATTTCATATTATAAAAAATACAAGTTATAGTGCTCTGGTAGGGTTAGTTACATAAATAGTTGACATCCCAAAAAGAAGGATTGAATAAATTGAGATTATAAAAAGAAATCAAAATGTATTCATTTACATGAATTATCTACAATGCAAAATATTAGAATCCATGATGGGTTCAAGAGAACCTGATTTATTCCTTGAACCCTTTGGATTTTAGATGGATTTGGACTCCCCAAAGTGTGTTACACCTACCCTACTATGAGAGAAAGCTATTGTTAGGTGTGATAGTTTCTCATTCCATAGTTATGTTTATGCTTGTGTCTCAAACCATCTATCTAATTTGATGGATCTTATGAGTAGCCATTGGATTTTTAGGCAATGATTTTTTACATTTGGATGCCATATCTCATTTTAAATTTGTAGTCTTTCTTATTACCCATAAAATGAATTTAAGAGAGTTGGTGTGGATAATAAGATTATCCAATGGTAGAGTAAGTTGAATGTATTTGTGCATTACATTTGGAGACGATGAGACCCACTAGGCAGAAACTTATGCATACAACATTTTTAAGTCAACTGTATGTTGGATTATGAAGATAAAAAGGTTTTAAGATCTTTTGAAAAGATTAAATCAAGGATATTGAATTTCACAAAACCCTTAGATGGGAGAACTATATGAAAGTTTGATCCCTCTTTAGAGTATTGGTATACAAGCAACACTTAACATAATTGGGTGTTGAGGTCTATAAAAATATAAATGTGAACCCCTTTTTACTCCTTCACATTCATTTATCTCTTTGTGTGATATAGCTAGGGTTTTCATTTTTAAGAAGGCATATATAGGTCTTCACACACTTTGGGAAGACAAAATTAGTGGAAGAAGACCTGATTTTCACTATCACTCTTGACTTTTCTTGAAGTTCTAGTTGTCTATGAAAAGACAAGATTGATAAAGAGGGACAATAATAATAGTTAATTTTGTCCTTTACTAGGTGTTGCTATCCTTGACAGTACTCAGGCATAACTTCTAGAATATTTTTGGGTTTTCTACATTTTTTTTGTTCATACATTGTATTTTCTAGTTCAATCACTTGGAAATTTAAAAATCCAAGTTCAACTCACTTTTCATGGTTTAAATTTTTTTTATCTATTTTGGTCATTTATCCTCATTTTTTTGTTAAAAACTATGTTTCCAATACCCTACATTAATCTATTCCATTTATCTAAATTAAAAATTAATCACCACTTTAATTTAATTTTAGATAAAATTAATAAAAAACATTTTTTCGGCTCTCATGATCTAAATTAGCTCATGTATCCACTTGAAGTTTTTTAATTTTTTTTAAAATTTCTTTCACAAGTTCTTAGAGGCCTAGTTGAAGGTTGTAGTTTTGTAGCCATGGAACTAAGCAAGCTTTGGGAGTGCTTGTAAAGGCATCATGAACTATTCATCATCTAATAATTTTGCATATGAGCCTAGTTCACTACTTTTGACATCTTGGAATTTGATATCAATCATATCTTAGAGGGAATCCTCTTCTCTAACTATATCCACATTTCTTTTGTTCACCAAGTTTTTCATGTGCTTAGCCCCAAGTTGAATAGATGATACTTGGTCATTTTATTTGTTTTTTAAGCAAACCACTTTTTATTTAAGAAATGATTCCTTCTCCTTGTTGGATTTATCTATCATAATTCAAAGGGGGCCAAAGGATAGATCTTTTCTATAGCGTAGTCCTTAAATTGAGACTCTAAAAAAAACCAAGAATCCAAATTTCCTTAAGGTTGACAATAGATATGTAATTTCAATACTTTCTTCCTGGGGCTTAGATTAGAGTATGAATTCTCCATGGAGGAACTAAGATTTATTTTTCCACATGAGCCATTCATTTTAGTCTTTGGAAGTTTTTTTTTCCCACTACATTGACCCCTTCCTCTTTCAACTTGATAATAATTGGGTGTGTTCTTTTTAATTTTGTGTACTTCAAATTATTTACCAAGTGTTTTTGTATGGGTCATTCTTCATCAAGAGATGAAAAACATTCTTAGTATTTTAATTACTGCAACACTAAAAATATTCTAAAGGCAAAAATTCATAATCCAAATCTGATCACTAGAATCTAATTGAAAAGAAGACCAGATATAAATGTATAATCCTACATTTCAAAATAACCATGGTATTCCTCTGAAAACTTGATCCTTATCTGTCGGGCTTGAATTCATAAAGTGACCTATATTCAGGGGTTAAATTTGATGACCACCCTTACCTATCAAGACATTTTTATGTGGTGGTTTTTAAGAAAATGTAACCTAGTACATGATGTTCATTTATCATTTTTTACTTTCATATTTTTCATATAAATATTAAAATATAGTTTTTATCTAATAATATAATATAAAAATAAAGATATTATTGATATAAATGAAATCATATTCTATTTTTTTAAGACATTTTAAATTATATAATATATGTACACAAATGAAATAATAAAAAATTATTAGATATAAAAAAGTTAGATGTTATTATATAAATTTAATTCTTATTTCTTATTTTGGAGCTCCTCTTAATTTTTATTTTATTTTGTAACGACCATGTCAGGTTGAAAGAAACTACTAATTTCTATTTTTTTTGATAAATTAAAGATTATCCAAGAAACCACCCTTGTCCCTTGGTCACACTTTCCACTCAAATCAGTGCCCACCCATAAGATATATGATGTGATAAATGTTAAATTCAAATATTTATTTATATCAGAGGTTTCTTAATTGGCAGATCACTGTCACTTTTTTGTTTAAACACCAATTGCCACTTTATCTTGTTTAATAATGTGAGTATGCCTCGTTGTTAATTGACATTAATATTTTGATATTTATTATGATTTCCTTGGCATACCCCTTAAATATCTATGTATCTGTGATGTAGAAGTGACACAATATGATGTATTAGTTTACTTATTTAATATGATTAGATAAAATAGAGGCAAACCACTATGAATGAAGATGAATTTAGTGTAAAATATATTATTACTATGAAATAGTAACCATAACAGGGTAATAGTTAAATTACATTTTAAATAATCACATTCAAGAAAGAAAGGTAATAAAACATAAAACACAACATATAGGTTAGAAAATTTTCACTGTCAACATTTGATTATCATTTGGAAAAAAGGATTTGTTTGCCTTTCTAAAATTGAGGATGAAGAAATAAGTGATGGAACAAAGGAAGTGGCATTCCTATTTAAAAAATGGTAGATTGGTACCACCATAAAATGAAAAAAATCAAACAAAGAGGAGGTTGTCCCTTTAGTTTAACTCTTGGACATAATTTTTGGTCAAAAGAATTTATATTGTTCACTGATCACATTGTATGATTGAAAATGATTTTTTTTTTTTTGGTTTATAATGTCATAAAAGAAGATTTTATATCTATAAGATGAATTATCTTACAATTGAATTCTATCGAATCACGGGGTATAAAAATTAAATAGAAATTAATCTTGATTATAGTCTATAGACATAAATAATTATCAACTCCTCTTGAAACCATTATGTATAATTATTTAAGAATGTATGTAACACTATAATTTGACAGGTACATTTCACTAAAGAGAGTAAAAAATAAATGATTGTGCAGATAGAAAAGGTTCATAGCCTAAGCAACAATTAAAAACATATCCTCACCTACTTTGTTCCCTTTGATTTCCAACCTAGTCAAGTAAAAGAGTAAGGGAATAACATGGTTAGATTTATGCTGCGGTAAGTGAAACTAAGAGTTAATACCTTAAAACAAGGAAGTTAAAAAAAAGAAAATAGCGATCCATTTAATCATAAGTGTATATCAAGTCTTACATTTCCCTTGCCTTATAATTTTTTTTGTAAAATCTAAATAGAGAAATGCAACTACAAACATGAAAATGAATAAAATTGTGGCCCAATATTTAAAATGGTATACGTCTCATGTTTTTATAGTTGTTGGTCAGTTAATAAACATGATGAATGAGAGAAGAGAATAATAAATGAATAATATCAATAGCCATCATAACTGAAGAAGAAGTATTCGCATAATAGTTGCCTTCCATTCAACAAAATTAGTATAATACAATGCCTTATGCCGTTTACCATTGAACTGAACTAAACTAGACTAAATTAATTTATCTGTAGAATATAGTGAACCAATACACATATTTAGTTACTAATTAATTAGAAATTACCGATGTCAATCATTCAATTCTAATATTTTATGTTGTAAGATTAATTTTTTTTATTATATTTTTACATATTTAATTTTATATGGAGAATATTATGAAGTATAATATTTCAATTTTATATTGTTTATGTTGTGTCTTACTAAACACCCTATTTTAATATTTTAGGAAGAACTTATATTTACAAGATTATTGACTTAAAATATATTCATATAAAATAATGTATTTAAAACATACATGTTATTGAGGTTATATTTTTTTATGTTATATTTTAAAAAAATATTATTTTATCATACACATTTATTTTAAAATGTGATCTTCACAAAGTCATCACATTTGAAATGTGATCTTATAAAAAATAAGAATATATATATATATATATATATATATATATATATATATATATATCAATATATATATATATTGATATATATATATATATATATATATATATATTGATATATATATATATATATATATATATATATATATATATATATATATATATATATATATATATATATATATATATATATATATATATCAATCAATATATATATATATATATATATATATATATATATATATATATATATATATATATATATATATTGATAAGTCATCACATTTCAAATGTGATTTTATTAAAAAAGAGAATAGATAAGTTATATTATATACATTTATAGGTTTTTCACTTATCTCAGTAATCAATTACCCTATTACATTCTCCATGAAATTCTTACTTAGAGGTGATATATAACTTTGATTTAGCTCTACCATTATATTTGTCATTTATTGATAAATATTTATTTGTAAAAATTATCAGCTTTAATAATAAGATGTAAGTAAATTTATTAAAATTATTTATTCCAATATAGAAGAGACAAAAAAAATCATTATTAATGTATTATATCATATATTAATAATGTTTTAATAAAATATGATATATTTAAAAATAAATTTATAAGATTATGTGAATTTCATAAATTGTTCTTTATATATATATATATATATATATATATATATAATATTTTAAAATAGATAAAAAAATTAATTTTAATAAAAAAATTGTAACCAAATATTTTGAATCAAAAACTATATTTTATAATTTAAAATTAATAGTTGCATAAAATATTTTCCCATCATTAAATTTTCTATTGACAAAGGGGATAGGATGTCAAATTTCATCCTTGTCTCATGTATTCATTAATAAAAGTGGTATAAATTAAAATTTTCATAATATTGTATCTTATTTTATAAGTTTTTTTCTTTAAATAATTTTACATTAATTTTTGTATACATATTAAAATAATTTTTTATTAATTAAAATATTTTAATATACCTTCAAATAAATATGAGTTCAAATTGCATGTAATTGGTGTATTTGTTAATTTTCAATATTTTTACTCTTTATCACTCTCTAATTTTTTCTCTTTCATGTTATATTATTCTTTATCTTTACGAAATAAACATTTCTATGACATAAGCACCTCAACGCTCTAAACCCCTGTCAAAACTGCCACTTATAATTTTGGTCCCACTTGAATGCACTCATCTCCATAATCTCATATTTTTCTTTTCTAATTATTTGATGTTAGTTCAAGAATCAACAA
>JARHVA010007053.1:765000-768633 GCA_037957365.1 Torreya grandis
CATGTTCAAAACCCCACCCAAGCATTTTTTTGACTAAACTTTATTTTGATACAATTTAGTTGACTACAAAAGAATACTTTTAGTATATTTGCAATTCAATTTTTTTATTCAGGGACCTATATGCAAAGGTCACAAAAAGTAATAAAAATTACACCCTTATATATATATATATATATATATATATATATATATATATATATATATATATATATATATATATATATATATATACATATATATATATATATACATATATATATATATACATATATATATATATATACATATATATATATATACATATATATATATATATACATATATATATATATATATATATATATATATATATATATATATACATATATATATATATATATACATATATATATATATATATACATATATATATATATATATATACATATATATATATATATATATACATATATATATATATATATATATATATATATATATATATATATATATATATATATATATATATATAAGGGTGTAAGTTTTGTAACTTTTATGACCTTTGCATATAGGTCCCTAAATTAAAAAAATTGAATTGAAAGTATACTAAAACCATATTTTCGTAGTTTGGTTAGAACTCCCGTGAAATCCTTATGATGGTGATGGGGTGTTAACTAGTAATGAGATCTGGGTCATCAACCTTTGGAAGGAACTTGATATTGCCTTTGTTAATAATAAATCCTAGATATTTATTTTATAGGGATTACTTATAGACTTTCAATATGTTGGGTGATACAAAATGCCAATTAGTTTTGTGAAATTTATAAAAGAAACCATCAATACTATGGTCTTTGTCCTTGGTCATGCATTGTAATGCATGAAAGAGTTAATCAAGAGTTATATGGGAATAAAATATTAGAGTGTCTTAATACTTCACACCACAATAATATCTACTGATGGGTGTGGAGTATTTAGACATTCTAATATGGAAAATCCACTTATGACACCCCACTTTTGAAATCTATTTTAGACACTTTAGAAACTCTGATTAATCATCACCAATCCACTTTAGTATCACAAAACTTTATTCCCCCATCATTTCTTAATGCTAATCTCATAATAAACAAATTCCCAATCCAATCAAACACATCACTAATGGGAAAAAAATCAATGAGAGCACCATCTAAATCTATGATTAGAGAAAATAATGAGGTGATTACCTTAGATAATATATATTGTATATTATCTTTTCCACCCTAAATGGAGCCTTCAGAAAAGAAAAAGTGATGGCCAAGAATCCCAAATAATAATGGACTAGAATTCATTAGGAAGATGGGGTTCTAAAAATGTTTGTATTCTTAAAAGTAATCCTCTGTGCCCATTAACCTTATTCGCTACCTAGTCAGTGGCTTTGTTTTCATCCTGCTTAGTGTGGTAGAACTTAGTTGAGTCAAATTATAATGCCATCTAATATATTTCCTCTAGTATGATATTAATCCTACAAACATTGATTTTACCTTCGAAATGAAAATGAATATGGCATCTTTATGCCAAAAATTAGGACAAACTATTATGCTTTGGCCCACATACAAAGATAAAGTAAGAATAAGTTGTCCCATATGATCTCAAAAGATACTACCAAATCTAGTAGGTCTAGTATTACCTCTAAAGGACCCATCAAAATTGAATATAATACAACCCAATTGTGGCACATTTGAAAAGATATTTTGACTAGATTTTTTAGCCATCCCATTGCTGAGACTCTTATCAAACAAGTAATAATTAATTAAAATTAAAAGAAAGATATCTTCCTCCCTTAAATTTGAAATGCCCTCATGCCTTGAGCTTTCACTATCTCCAAAATTCTTTTCTCTATAGTCAAACATAACCAATCCCTCAAATGTTCTGAATTGGTACATTCTCCTTATTTAAGAATATTATACTTTGTTCATCCTATTAAGTTACCTAATTACAAGTCCTATCCATATTTTGGTGTACATTCTATTTCATATGAAACCAACCTTATTTTCCTTTTCTCTTCAATGCCACACCATTTTTTTTTATAGCCTCATATTCCATTCAATTTTTTTTTTATGTGTCTAGAAGACTAACACTAAATATGTAGTCATATCTTGGAGAGTGGCTTGAATTAATTGACCTCATATTTACAAGGATAACCATGTACCTTTCCATATGAAAAGTTTCTTTTTAATACTATTAATCATTGGCTACCATGACCCCATAATACATTTCTTTACAAAAATAGACATCCCTATGTAATTTATTGGGAGAGACCCTTTCTCAAATTTAAAAATGTTTTTAATTAGGTCCTTCATCATTGATTCATAATTGGAAATAAAATTTGGGATTTATTTTGGGCTAAAATTTAGATTAGTAGGGTAAATAATATCTATTTAAGATTCCTTAGGCACTTTGAAATCTTACTCACATGGTTCTCCCAACAACACCATATCAATAACAAATTGTGAAAGTGTGATGAATCTAAAATTAACACTCATGGCCAATCCTTTTAGTTTTCCCTTTTTAAATAACCACTTTCATGGCTCTTATGAGGGTATCTACTGTGCCCTTATCTTATGGCATGTATAGGGATATGTGTGGCTAATTTGTGGCATATATACCTCTTTTATATTTTACTCACATTTCTTTATGTTCTTATTAGGCTAGCTTATGGAATAACCATGGATAATTATAATAATTATATGAGTTAGTATTTAGTTTTATAGGATCATATTAAAAATTATGTTGTTATTTCATTATTATGGACATTTACCCCTTGAAGTGGCTCAATCATAATACTCAAGTATTCTTCTCTTCTGCTAAGTGTTATCATGGTTCTGCTTATTCTATTCTTAATAATATGATATATTATTTCTATTTTTCTGAGTCATCTAATTAAATTCATTACAAGTGGTATTAGAGATTATAGTTGGACAAATTTTTTTAGCACATTATTTTTTCAAATCTGGCATCCTAAGCACTAGAATTTCAAACAAACATAACTTGTGATATGGGAATAGTTTTTTTTTTCATCACCATATTTTTTTCATGGATTATTTTACAATAAAGGAAAAAATAAAAATAAAATAAAAAATAAAATAATTAAATTAATTTTTTGCTTCATCGTAGTATGGAAAAATTTAACCTTGTCCAAACTAATAGTCATTGGATTCATCTTGGTGAGGTAATCATAGTAGAATTATTTTTTGATATATTTTTTTAGGATGAAAACCTCTTAGGGTCTATGCATGGCTAGGCTTAACACTCATGGATGTAAGAAATGGAAATAAATGCTTAAAATGCCTCACAAGGATGACATGGATTCTTAAACTTTGGATATGATTATCTTAATGGTGGTTCAAAACCTTCAATCAGGGTTACATGGCATGGTGTGGAAAGATGATCTCCATGTGGTTCAAGGGGAAGTCATGTGGATGAGAGGGGAGATGAATGGCTTGAGGGATACAATTATAACAATTCAATGGGAAATTGGATAACCTTTTATCTTAGCCTTTTCACAATAAATATACACCACTTAGGTTTCAGTCTCCCATTCCAAAAATTCTAGTGTAATGTAGGGTTGTAGTTAATGTTGTAAAAAGTTGACTTGTGTTATTTTGATGGTAAGGATAC